>CAHIKZ030001210.1:430000-442500 GCA_903632075.3 Acanthosepion pharaonis
AAAACGAAAATGTAGGACAATTTAAGATATTTGAAGCATCTTTTTTTTACGTTACCATGTTTTCTACCAGAATGTATATATATATATATATATATATATATATATATATATATATATATATATGTATGCACACTCTTTTTAATAAATAAAGGGAAGTTCTATTCAAATAGTAGATACTCGTATTTAGGTAGAACTTTATTTTCGCCTACCGGCCTGAATATCCGATAACTCTTATTAAAGAAAGATTTACGCTCTCTGGTATGATTCGCAACTGCTTCCCATTTGGGACAGGAAGTTATTATTAGATCCGGCTTTGCTTTAACCAACTAACCTGCAGACAACCATTCGAGCAAGCAAGACTGAATTGTGCATTTAAACGAAAATTCTCTCGTCATAGATCTTCTGGATTCTTTCATATCTGTACAGTTTCGTATCTAAAGGTAAACAAGACCATTTTTTTTTCTAAGGAAAGTAATGAATTATAATAAATCAGACAGATTGTTTACATACATACACACAGACACACACACATATATATATATATATATATTGTTATGGGACCTTACCCATAATAACATAATGGACTATTCCACACGTAATAAATACTGCGCCTCAAGAGGAAGCAGAGAGTTCAGTCTGAAGTCGGGCGACCGGCTGATCGGTTGAACTCTCTGCCTTCGGGCGGGGAGGAACCTGAACGAGGCTACGCCGAAGGGCGGAGTGTCTTTCGGGGAGGTAAACCGACCCTGTACCTGTTTATACAGGTTCAAAGGGCATATTTTTGGCCGAGCCCACGAGCTCGGAGATCCCACGTTAAACCGGCCTTGTGCCACATGATGCCCTCGTGGGGGCGGCTGACTAAATACTGTTCAGTCTGAAGTCGGACGACCGGCTGATCGGTTGAACTCTCTGCCTCCGGGCGGGGAGGAACCTGAACGAGGCTACGCCGAAGGGCGGAGTCTCTTTCGGGGAGGTAAACCGACCCTGAACCCGTTTAAACCGTATTAACCACATTTACCGCCCTGAACACCCGAGAAATTTTCATAGAAAATATGTGTCCTCCGACAGAAATCGAACCTGCATCCTACTCGGAACCGTCATATAGCTTGACGTGTTCTATATAGCTACAGACGAGCATCTGATTAACAAGGTCGATTTTACTGCTTTTAAACTAAAATTTTCCATGATTTAAAAGCAGTAAAATCAACGTTCCTCACTAGACTCTCCTCTATAGCTAAACTGGTAAAGCACGTCAGGCTATATGACGGTTTCGTGTAGGATGCAGTTTCGATTCCTGTCGCAGGAGACATATTTTCTATTAAAGTTTCTTGAACGTGAATGCCGGTAAATGTTGTTAATACTATTTATTATAAACAGAGCATTTACTTAAATATTTATGTCTATAAAAATAACGTATAACAATAAAAAATATATGTATACATACTTGAGGGTCTGTATAATTTTTGGCATATACGATTAATAAAGAATTGTTGAATTAAGTGCAATTTCAAGGGAAAGGATTCTGCTGTCAGTAGTCAGAAAGTGCAAGTGTAATTGGCAGAAGAAAAATGTATGTAACGCAAAAATATATTGCAAAGGTAATAAAATCTTATATATTAGAAATATTATATATTATATATTAGATAGGGTACGATATATAATTGAAATGGTACTATAATAATATACATTAGAAATATTATATATTATATATTAGGAAGGGTACTATAATATCTTATGTTAGAAATATATTATATATTAGAAATATTATATATTATATATTAGATAGGGTACATTTAATATTATATATTAGAAAAATATATTATGTATTAGAAAGTGTGCCATAATATTATATATTATAAATATTATATATTAGAAAGGTACTATAATATTATGTATTAGAAATATTATATGTTAGAAATGGTACTATAATATTGTTTTATTAGAAATATTATATATTAGAAAAAGGCACTATATTATATATTAGAAATATCATATATTAAAATGCTACAATACTATTATACATTAGAAATATTAGAAATATTATATATTAGATAGGGTACTATAATATTACATATTAGAAATATTATATATTATATATTAGAAATGGTACTATAACATTATAAATTAGAAATATTATATATTAGAAAGGGTACTATAATATTATATATTAGAAATATCATATATTATATATTAGAAAAGGTTTTATATTATTATATATTGAAATATATATTAGAAAGTGTACTATAATATTACATATTAGAAATATTCTATATTAGAGTATATAATATTATGTATTAGAATAATTATATATTAGAAAGTGTACTATAATATTATACATTAGAAATATTATATATTAGGAAGGGTACTATAATATTATATGATAAAATATTGTATATTATATATTAGAAAGGTTACTATATTATATATTAGAAATTTCATATATTATATATTAGAAAAGGTACTATGATATTATATATTAGAAATATTATATATTATATATTGGAAAGGGTAGTATAATTATCAGAAATATTATATAATTGAAATGGTACTATAATAATATACATTAAAAATATTATATATTATATATTAGGAAGGGTACTATAATATCTTATGTTAGAAATATCATATATATATATACTAAAAAGGGTAGTATAATAATATATATTAGTAATAAAATATATTAGAAAGAATATTATAATATTATACAACTGAAATATTAGAATTAGAATATATTAGAAAACGTACGATAATATTATATATTAGAAATATTATATATTTGAAAGGGTACTATAATATTATATATTAGAAATATTATATATTTGAAAGGGCACTATAATATTAGATATTAGAAATGTTAGAATATTATATATTAGAAAATGTATTATAATATTATATATGAGAAATATTATATATTATATATTAGAAAGGTACTATAATATTATATATTAGAATTATTATATATTAGAAAGGGTACGATAATATTACATATCAGAAATATTATATATTTGAAAGGGTTCTATATTATATATTGGATATATTATATATTCTATATTATAAAGCGTACTGTAACATTATATATTAGAAATATCATATATTATATATTAGAAAAGGTACTATAATATTATATATTAGAAATAATATATATTATATATTAGAAAGGGTACTATAATATTATATATTAGAAATACTATATATTAGAATGTATACTATAATATACATTGGAAATATTATATATTATATATATTATATACTATAATATTGTACATTAGAATTATTATATATTAGAAAGTGTAGTATAATATTATATATTAGAAATATTATATATTAGAAAGGGTACTATAATATTATATATTAGAAATGTTATATATTTGTATATTAGAAAGGGTACTATATTATATATTAGAAAGGCTATTAAGATATTTCGAAATTAACAATTTTATAGTAATGCAGTTCAAGATATTTGATTATCAATGTACATTTTTAATGATTTTAATATAGAATTGTATCGTAAATTATCAAATGACTAAAAATACTTTGCAAATCATTGCACAAAAAAGAAAATTCTTGAACATAGAAATGTATTTATTTCACAAATTATTTTACTATAAATATGCATTGTAATTTATTTATATAGAAACGTAATGCCAATGAAGTCCCTATAAAAGTATATATTACTATAAATAGATAGTGTAAATAATTTTGCTATAAAAATGCCTCAAATGATTATCTATAAAAATCCATTGCCAGTGATTCTTTTCTGGGAAATGCATTACAAGTAATTTTTACTAACAAATTACATTATAAATAGTTTTCCTATAAAATGTATTGCAAATTGTTTTATATAAAATGCATTTCAAGTGATATTTACTATGAAAATACATTGCAAATGCTTTTTTGTGTGCTTTTTTTTACTAATAAAATGAACAGCAAATGATTTTTACTATGAAAATGAATTGCAAATGATTTTTAATATGAAAGTGCATTATCGACAATCTCTAATATATAAAATGCATTGCAAATGATTTTTACTATAAAAATGCATTGCAAATGATTTTTACTATAAAAATGCATTGCAAATGATTTTTACTATAAAATGCATTGCAAATGATTTTTTTACAAAGATGCATTGCAAAATTTTTACTATGAAAAATGCATTGCAAATGATTTTTACTATGAAAATGCATTGCAAATGATTTTTACTATAAAAATGCATTGCAAATGATTTTTTTACTATAAAAATGCATTACAATTGATTTTTACTACAAAAATGCATTGCAAATGATTTTTACTACAAAAATGCATTGCAAATGATTTTTACTACAAAGATGCATTGCAAATGATTTTTACTATGAAAATGCATTGCAAATGATTTTTACTATAAAGATGCGTTGCAAATGATTTTTTACTATAAAAATGCATTGCAAATGATTTTTACTATAAAGATGCATTGCAAATGATTTTTACTATAAAGATGCATTGCAAATGATTTTTACTATAAAAATGCATCGTATGTTTTATTTATATTAATTCCTCAATCCACTATAAAGAATTCAATCTCAGGGGAAATTTCCATTTATTTTTTTTTTCCTTGAGCCATTTTAAGTCTGACCATCCGAAAAAGAAATGATTTATTGGCATTTAGTGGTAGTTAATAGTTTATTCGTGTCCTTTGACAATCTTGTTTTTTCCCAGAAAGCAAGACGAAAAATTTTTTTTTTACTATATTCCTGTAAATAATTTCTGACTTAACTTAATCACTCAATACAATTTTAATTTTTTTTTAATTAGATCAGGCTTCCCTAACAAATCCAATGGAATTACTCGGGAAATTATGTATTTTTTACTTCCATTAAATGATTATTACGACAAAATATAAAGATAAGGCAGGTAACATGGATTAGATTTTAGATATGTATTTTCAGATAACTATCTATTGTTGCCACGTTCATTCATTCCTAGTTGGCTAGACATAGAGAGAACAATCAGGTTTTCTTTTATCTATGTCTACCATTATGGTCATATCTATCTATCTCATTCTGTTCTATATGTCTCTACGTACCTACTTACAACCTACCTACATATATATATATATATATATATATATATATATATATATATATATATATATACATATATATGTGTCAGTCTTTTATATCTATTTATCTGATTCTGTTTTTATCTATCTATCTATCTATCTATCTATCTATCTATATATATATATATATATATATATATATATATATATATATAAATAATTATATAATTATTTATATATATAGATATATATATATAAATAATTATATATATTTATATATATATATAATTATTTATATATATATATATAATTATTTATATATATATATATAATTATTTATATATAAATAATTATATATATATATATATATATATATATATATATGGTGGACACTCCTGTCGTATTCAGATAGCTCAGTCACTCAGAACTGACCAGCATAAAGGGTCAAATGCAGAAACGGGGTGCCACAGGCCCCCAAACGACCCTCCGCAAGTTTTGAATTCAGAGTTGTCTTCTCCTAGACCTGTTACCATCCAAGGCTATAGAGCCCAATTTGTCTTACTATTTACCCATAGCTGGAGGGAGAAGAAATATTAATGAAGGGTGCGATGGGTAAATTCTGTCGCGCATGCGTGTCGTTTGACTGCATAGAATAGTAGGCTGCTGTCTGGGATAAAAAGAGCACCATGACGAAATTCAATCCGCCAGAAATTTGGGAATGGTTGACATTCGCACCAGAGTCTTAAATACAAACATTCGCAGAAAGAAATGGATGATAAATCCAGTCAACATAGGGAATAGGATTGTATGTGTATTCAAAATTGTGTATGTGTATCTGCCTAGTAAAAGTTCTGATGTCTTCACCTTTGCGTGGTCAACCAGCGCCCATTGTTAATGGGTGTCACATGATTATAATTTATGGATGATTTCTTTAAGCATATATTTTTTGTATTACCACAATTTACTGCTTATATGTGTGTGTGTATATATATATATATATATATATATATATATATATATATATATATATAATTATGAAAGCGGAGACTTTAAAAGTTCATGGTAATATTATATTTCATTAAAACCGATACTTCGGTTTTAACTCATCAAACCAAACATTTTCACATGTTAATGGTGTTTGGAGTGATCACTAATGATGGCAACGTTATGCCTCCATTCATCTTCCAATTGGGACTCATACTCGACACGGAGGCCTACATCAAGTGCCTTAAGGGGGTGTCAAGAGGTGTAGTTGCTACAAGACACTATGTTTGGCAACAGGATTCTGCACTATGCCACACAAGCAGGAGAACCCAGTCATGGCTGTCAGACAATTTCTGCGACCACATCACCCCTTACATCTGGCCACGTAACTCTCCAGACTGCAACCCACTTGATTATTATGTGTGGGACGCCGTTGAGCGAGTGATCAACAAAATTCCTTGTAACATGAAAGATGCGCAAGGATTATGGCAGCATTCACCAACTTAAACAAGGAAACCGTACAGACGAGCTGCAGAACATTCGCGTAGTTTAAGACAACGGCAATTTTATTGAATAAATTTACTCTAGTATTTCAAGATATTCTTGTGCAATTTTGATAAATATATCTGTTAAAATGAGATGTCAGTGTTGTTTTCATTTTTGCCAAATTTAGACGATAATTTATACATCGCACGTTGTGTGTATATATAATTTTGCCAATAGAAAGTTCTTGACATGCTGGCGTCCCGATATAATTTCTGAGTCTGGGAAGAGTAGAATTAACTTTTTTTTTTCTTAATATCACTTACTGTTGAAACTTGACTAATGCATGGAATAATAATGCAACACAAAATGTACTTAGAACAAAATGTATTGAAACAAGAAAGTGTACATAATATTTACATATAGTCTTTTGTATATTCCTGGTAAGACCGTTCCTGGAGAATGTGTTGACTAAGTCGCAGTCGGGCAGAGTCTCTGGATTGAATCTCTTGATTCCTTTCCTCGTCTTCCCGGTACCAACCATATTTATATGTTCGGTACTCCACTATACAAATTAGGTGGATCCTACCACAACACTTACAAAATTTCTCTCACAGGAATAATTTTTACTTTTTGTTATTATTTTACATTTTCATGATCTGTTTTCTCCTCTCTGTTATATATATATATATATATATATATATATATATATATATATATATTGAACAATATTAAAATTAAAAATTCAAATCTTTAGACACACTGGATTGTAGATTAATATTCTTTCGTTTTTTTTATTATTATTCCATTTAGATTCCTCATATATATATTTCTCAGAGTTAACCTGTAGAAAAGACAATATTTATAAATATAAATGACAATAGGAAAACTGTAGTCTGACTATGTGTGTAAGGTTTTGTTTTCCATATTGACAAATATGAAATTTTTCTATTTTCATATTGTCATTTACATTTCCTATTGTCATTTATATATATATATATATATATATATATATATATATAATTATTTTTAGATAAATACAAGCAAAGTTATGTCGAAAACTGATATTTGACGTAAAAACTGAATAATGATTAATTTAACGTCTGAGAGGAAAGTTTGAAATATTTTCTCGAAAATAATTTTCTTACATTTTTCAGATAAATTGTTTTAATAAATTTGATATTACAATATCTATACAAGTTTTTCCCTTTCTGAAGTATGCATACATTTCTTGATGGAATCTGTGTTTAGATTTTGACATTGAAAAACGGATGAGATGACGTTAAAGAAAAGAAAATCACGCGCCTATCATGCTTATAATTTTTGAATAAATATCATATATATATATATATATATATATATATATATATGAAAATTGCTCAGAGTTAACCTGTAGAAAAGACAATATTTTTAAATATAAATGACAATAGGAAAACTAATAGTTGCCGACGCGTTTCGTCCAATGTGGACTTCCTCAAAGCAAAAAAGGAAATGAATTTATTTAAACAAATTAACTAATAATAACAAAACCAAAATGTCCTTAGCAACTGGAAGAATTTAGAGAACACTATTTTCATAATGTTAACTGAAAATTACGCCAATTACTGTAACGTGTGGAGATATTGTTATTATTGCTGTGTTGACAGATTCAACCATTTTCTTTTGATTTTATAATATTGTTTTGTACGTTTGTTTAGGAGAGCAGTAATTTTGTTAAGAAAGGTGAAATAGGGAAAAAGCCTGGGCGTAGATTAATATTTGGGTAATATTCACTCTCTAGAATTTTCCTTCTGAGTGAGTTATTTTTTTTATGAGTGTAGCATTTTTAAAATCAAAATTGTGGTTGAATTTATTTCTATGTATGACTAGTGCATTAGCTAAGTTGTTTTTGTGAGATCTCTTTTGTGCTCATAAATGCGTTTTTTTTTTTAATTTCTATTTGTTTCTCCAATATATTGGAAGGAACAGTTTTGGCAATTTATTTTATAAATGCCTGCTTCAGAAATATCAGCACAGCAATAATGACAATATCTCCACAGGTGACAGTAATTAACGTAATATATCTCTTTAAACAGACTTATATATCTCTCTCTTTCTCCCTTTCTTCTTTTTCCCCATTTGTTTTCCCCGTTTTGAATAAATATGCCACTTCTACTCTGACCATTTTATCCTCCTTTTTTTCTTTATTTTTTTTTCCCTATCTTCTCCCAATTTCGAATTATTTAAGCATAATTTATGTTTAGATAAATGTTTTGTGCGTGGTAAAATTTTAAATCCATTTTTTGTGAAAATGTTTGGTTTGATGAGTTAAAACTGAAGTATCGGTTTTAATGAAATAAAATATTACCATGAACTTTAAAGGACTCTGCTTAATTTCATAATATATATATATATATATATATATATATATATATATATATATATATATATATATATATACGCACACACACGCCCATAAGCAGTAAATTGCAGTAATACTAACAATATATGCTTAAAGAAATCACCCATATATTAGAATCATGTGACTCCCCCTCACCGGCGCTGGTTGACCGCGCAAAGGTGAAGACATTAGAACTCTCACTAGACAGATACACATACACAATTACGAAGTCACGTTACCATCCGAGGCCCACTTAGACATACAAAAATCTTCACAAACTTATATACACGTAAAATTATCTACGGTTCTGATGCACGTGATACGTGCCTGACCAATGAGAACTGACCCAAACAAAATTGAAAATACCAGTGTTTCTGTCTCTCTTTTTTTTCTCAATAGCTGACAAATTTTTAATAAGAGTGAAACGTTTTAGATGGATATACGTTTAATTTTTTGTTCTTTATTTTATTATCTTCTCTCGGATTCCGATCCACATCTGCATTTGTTCTTTAACTCATATATATATATATATATATATATATATATATATATATATATATATATATATATATATATATATATATATATATATATATATATATATATATATATATATATATATATATATATATATATATATATATATATATATATATATATATATATATATAGGCTGGTACTAATAATACAGTGCTCAGTGTAATATAACAGAGCTATTTATATCAATAAATATACATATTATGCATCATCGCTAGCACGTCTCTGAGTTTCATGCACAACACAATCTTCAGGTGCTGAGTGTGAACTGACCGTTTCACAAATATAATATATCTGGTAAATACAATGTAATGGTTATCATAAAGTAAATTTACAGTATTTAGAACTAAACAAAGAACGTAAAAATAAGCAGGAACACCGTAAACGCAACATTATATGGTTTAATCCACCCTTTACCCGTACTATCAAAAATAATATCAGACGAAGTTTTCTAAATTTAATTCATAATCACTTTAACCATTCATCAACATTAAAAAAGATTTTTTTAACAAAAACAATGTTAAGGTCAGCTATAGTTGCGTTAATAACATAGAGCCATCCATCTCTCATCATAACAACATTAAATTAAACAAAAATATTTCCAACAAAGAAAGCGTAAATTCTTCTAAAAATAAATGCAACTGCCGAAAAAATACGATCTGTCCCGTAAACGGTCAATGTATGACCGATAATATTATATATCGAGCAAACATACATTCCCGTAACGACGTTAAATTTTATTTGGGTTTCAATCCTTGGAAATATCGTTTTTACCATCATCGAATGACGTTAAGTAAATTAAAATACAAAAACAGCACTGCTCTCTTCGAATATTTCTAACAATTAAAGAATGATAGCATACTACCATCAATCAACTGGGAAATTATATCTAGGGCTAAGGCTTATAACTGTAAAGAGAATAAATACAATTTATGTCTACTTGAAAAATAGGTTGTCTTAAAACACTTAAATAACCCTAGTTTATTAAACAAAAAGAAATTGATCGTTACATGTAAGTATAAAAATAAATATCTGCTTAAATACGTTGATCCTGATTAATTTTTTAATTTTAAAATTTTTATGTAAATTACGGATTATTTTAATGTAAAGTAATATTTATTTATTTGAATACAAATTTATGTTTTTTGTTTAAATAAGAACAAGCAACCTCCCTGTAATTAAATTTTTGAAAGATTTCAAAAAATTAAAATATGAATATTCACAACTGAAATATAATTTTTTAATATCCTTTTTACACACACGCACAAACACACACACACACATATATGTGTGTGTGTATATATATATATATATATATATATATATATATATATATATATATATAAGTTACGAAGAACTTGGTAAACGGAATTGATAATTCCAAGGAGGATGAAATCCTGAGAGCTCAATGTGAATACAGAGCTAATATTTAATGAAAAACAGACCACTTTAAGGTACCATTACTATAATTTATTTTACCAAAATCCTTTTTAAAGGACTCCGGATCATCAGGTAACAATTCCGGAGTCCTTTAAAAAGGATTTTGTTGAAATAAATTATTGTGATGGTACCTTAAAGTGGTCTGTTTTTCATTATATATATATCCTGCTTATTTTAATTGCCAAATATAATTTTAAAATTAAGAAGACTGTAATCACAGCATAATATATAACTATGCCAACATTGTGATAAGCAGATAGATTATAATTCAAAATTGTTTAACAGTCACTTCATACTCAGAAGATTGCACCATGCATGAAACTTGGAGTCGTGATAGCGGTGACGGATATATATATATATATATATATATATATATATATATATATATATATATATATATATATAGCTTCCTTTATACTAAGAGATTTTTTTAAGTTTCGACAATATAATTAACTTTAGCTAGAAAGAGGCTTTTTTTACGCAAAAACGTCTCTCTCTTTAAATTTGGGATTTAATGTAACTATGAAAACAAAAAAAAATCGCTTCAATTCTGCCTTGATAAAGTCGGAAGACGAAACGCGTCGGTAAAAAAAAACTAAGATTCTTCATATTGCCATTCTTATATCTATCTATCTATCTATCTATCTATCTATCTATCTATCTATCTCACTCTGTTAATATCTATTTATCGATTGATCGATCTTTTTACCTCGTTTTGCTAATTTTCATCTATCTATCTATCTATCTATCTATCTATCTATCTATCTATCTATGTTTTCTTTGCACGGGTCCATGTGCGCTAGTTATTAAAGCCACGACTCTAGTCGTTATATTCCCAAACTTCATCGATTTCCGGGCGTAGTCCTGGTATTATTAACGCCATTGCCATCAGAGACCTAGTCATATTTGCATTCATTCTAACAGTGTAGTAGATTTAGTTAGCCCATAAAAATTATGTAACATGTGTTTATTGAAGAAAAATAACAATACTTCAAGGTGGAATTCAAGAATAAGTAAAAATGATATCTACATCCACTCCTCACTTAACGACCGGGGCACCTTTCCAACGGCCTTGATCGATAACCGATCTGGTCGCTAGGTGACAAGTTGTATCTAACTGCTTTGTCAGGCACACTACGCATGCATTGAGTTTGTGTTAAACAGCTTCAGATAGGTTTAATATTATTTTCTCGCTAACGTATAACGTTTCTAATTTCTATAGAGCGAATATAATAAAGAAATGTGAAAAACTAGCTCCCTATACTTTGCCATACGATGTTATACAATTTGTCATACAATTTATTGTTATACAATTTCTATACTTTGTCATACCTTAATTTCTATACAATACAATAAATATAATAAATGTGAAAAATGACTTCTTTATACTTTGCCATACTTTTGTTTACCTAGTGTAAATACAGTACAAATTTGATTATTTAAAAACAAGGGGGAACTTTCTTTTTTTTTTTTAGTTTTGTAGTTTTTATTGGTGGCGTGGGGATGGGGCTATCTTTTGACGGCATCTGTTGAAATCCAATATGTCAGATTTTTACAGATGGTCGTATGTCCAAGGGATTGTTAAACAGAAATATAGTGAGGAGTGTGTCTCTCTCTCTCTCCACACACACACACACACAC
>CAHIKZ030001210.1:445000-457500 GCA_903632075.3 Acanthosepion pharaonis
CTGCACTGATAATATAGAAAGAATCATAAAAAGACATAATAAGAAAATCCTAGAAAAACTCGCATGCCAAAACAGTAATAAAACTCATAAACTAAAATTGGATAAAAATAACGAAAAATTATGTGATTGTAGAAACCCTAAAAACTGCCCGTTGTTAAATAAATGCCTCACTAAATCCGCGGTATACCAATGCACTATCTCATCCATTGAGAGTCCAAACACTGATAGGATATACATAGGCTCAACGATGAATAATTTTAAAATTACATGGAGGCAACACAAAAGCTCCTTCAACAATATTCAAAATAGAAATCAGACATCTCTATCCCAATATTTCTGGCATCTAAAAGAAACGAATAAAACACCAAAAGTAAAATGGAAAATAGTAAATAAAACAAGAACCTGTAAAACCTGGGATGACCCATGCCCTTTATGCCTACATGAAAAACTACACATTATTAAATTTCTAAATAATGAAAAATTATTAAACCATAGGCAGGAGTTAACGGTTTTTTGCCGACATCAACAAACTTTCGCATTAAATAATTAGCATAAAAAAAATCCCATAGCTAAATAAAAGTCTTAAAAGCTTAGCCAAATCATTAAATAGGAAAAACCCTTTTTGTAGTCGTCAAAAAAAAAAAAAAAAATTGAAATTCAGTGCAATACGGTTTGTATATAAAACACCCACTTGAATAAACAAATAAATAAATAGATAATCAGATGGACAATAATGAAAGACAATTCTCCAGACACATAACGACTTGTAGGCGCGCCATAAAAATATCCCTCACTGGGAACCAACGAAAGGGTGACCGCAAACATTAGCCTTGAAATAGATACCCTACCCAACCTTAGCAAAACCTCTCAGAAGATGATGAATCTATTGATAAGAATTAACTCTCTGACAACTTAACGAAGGAAAATAGTCTAGCCACTCCCACAATAACGAATTCTGTAAAGGACCATGACTAAAAACACACGTTAACCGAGAGATAGCTTATTCCTAAAATTTCGCTTGAAGATGAAACGGGACTAAACACTTATTTATTTTAAGTAAGTTCCTTTCATATTGTCACATAAGCTTAATAACATTATCATTGAAGGACGAAAGGAAATCACCATATTGATACAAGTTTAAATCCAACTTAATTTTAATAATTATTTGGATGGTTTCGGCTCTCGTTTTTGAAACATGAGAACTCTTATGTAGCGAAGGAATCAGATTTTTAAACAAAAAATATTAAGTAAGTTTCGTTAAATACGACTGAGAAGGTACTGCCATTAAGCTTTTTATTGAATTTTTCTTGTGTTCGTATAAATGTTTTCTTTTCTGGACACAAAGTGTATAAAAACTGTTCAAAAGTTCTGTTTTAACTGAATGTGTGGGTTTTTTACGTATGTGTCAGAAGTTATAGGAATATTTTATTTTCCAAACACGGTCAGTATATTGTAGTCGTGACTGAGCGTTGGCTTTTCCTTTTTGTTATTAATTGGGCTTCCATCATTTTTACATGTTGATGAGGCTATTATACTTGCATTTTCTGCTAGTATATTTTGAATAGAGTTTCGTAGGTTTTCGTGTCTGTTTAAATGAGTCCTAATTGAGCTATTGTCGGGTAGGAGTAACGTGAATCGTCTAGACTGGCATGTAATAGTATGACCAATAGTAGTATGACTATATGACAATAGTCTGAGGTAGTAGATTTTTTAGTCGCTATGCAGATAAATTGTCCTCAATTTTTGCTCTGATGAGAGAAGACCGAGAAACCGGTTTAACTGGTTTTAATAGTTATATTTCGCTATTACCAATTTACAGTTATATTTTGGTATTACCAATTTACGGTTATATTTCGGTATTACCGATTTACGGTTACATTTCAATATTAACAATTTACTGTTATATTTCGGTATTACCAATTTACTGTTATATTTCGGTATTACCAATTTACGGTTATATTTCGATATTACCAATTTACTGTTATATTTCGGTATTACCAATTTACTGTTATATTTCGGTATTACCAATTTACGGTTATATTTCGATATTACCAATTTACTGTTATATTTCGGTATTACCAATTTACTGTTATATTTCGATATTATCAATTTACGGTTATATTTCGATATTAACATTTTACGGTTATATTTCGATATTACCAATTTACCGTAATATATATTTTTTGTTGTCCTTATTTTGTTATGAATTGTTTCTTTTTTGTCATGAACTGTTTCTTTTTATAAATGGGCTTTTAATATGCCTGCTTTTATTGCTCTAATAAAATTTTGTGCCCCTGCAGAAATATTTTGAATAAAGTCCATCAGAGGAGGAAACGCCTAGGTAAAGAAAAGTTTGTCTTTGTTCATATTATCTTTTTACAGATATAATTTTATTTATATCTTAATTTTTACACAAGAAAATGTATATACAGACACGTAGGAATCCAGCCATAAAGAGTATATTGTGTATAAATTCCGTTCTAGGGGGAAATCAGGCAGAGATACTCATGATGAGTTGAGAGTGGAGTTGGAAGAGTATTTACGAGCAAAGCATTCTGCTTTATCAGCAGTCATATAAAAATACTTCAAAATGATTGAAGAGAGGAGGGATTGAGGATTTACTATTGTTCAACACACTCTTACGAATCTACTAGTAATCTCTAGGAGCAAACTTTGCGAGAGGCTGTGTGGTGTCTCATTATATCACTAAATAGCGACTTAAACTCGTTGAGGACAGGCTTACACTCATAACAACTTTTCAGCATCCTCACATATAAATGAGCCAATATTTCCTGAACACTATCATTCAATAGGAAGGAGGCATGATGTTATTTGAAAGAAGAGAATCTTAAAAAAGAAAAGCACAAAGGGAAAAAGGCAACAGCATTCCTTGTTAATATTTCAAAGCAACTGATTCCGTTTCTTCATTAGGGTGAAATAATAGGAAGAATATTTCTCAAAGAGATTTTTCATTCTCTATCAAAGTTACAAGCGACTGAAGACGGAAATTTGTTGCAAGAAAATAAGCTACATGTAAACCTAATTTTCTCCATCTGAAATTGTTCAAGTGTTGTAATGTGGTGACAACAAGAAAGGCGATCACAACGACTAAGTTTTCATTACAACATTTTTCTTGATAGAACCTAAAGGGAAAGAGAATATTTATTTCTGCATCATAAATTGTTTCTTTTTGTCATAGGTTGTTTCTTTTTTGTCATCACTTGTTTCTTTTTTGTCATCAATTCTTGCAACGACAGTAACTAAGTTTCCATTACAGAATTTTTCCTTCATAGAAGACAAGAGAATGTTGATTTATACTTTACCATAAATTTTCTTTTTTGTCATAAATTGTTTCATTTTTGCCATAAATTCTTTCTTTTTTGTCATCACTTGTTTCTTTTTTTGTCATCAATTGTTGCAATCCCAGCAACTAAGTTTCCATTACAACATTTTCCTTGATGGAACCCAAAGGGACAAGAGAATACTTTGCGAATATTTTGTCATCAATTGTTTCTATTTTTGCCATAAATTGCTTTTTTTACCATCAATTATTTCTTCTTCTTTTTTTGTCATAAATTGTTTATTTTTTGTCATTATCTTTTTTTTTTCTTTTTATTTCCGCCCTTCATTTCTATGGAAGATTTGAACTAGCAAAACATTTTAAAAGGAGAGAAAACGTAAATTTATTATTATCAGAATTCTTTCGATCAGAATCTGAGATTCTATCAACGGCATCAATCTGGCCACACGCAACTTTCAAAAATTTAAATCGAACAAGTAAAGATTTGTTCTGTCACTTTTAGGTGTAATGTGTTCTCCTGCTATCTAGACTCGATAAATTTCGTAATATTACAATAACTTTCGACACAAATTGGGGATTCCAGTAACAACAAAGATAATCTGGTTAATTTGGATTTAGTATTTCATCTTAATTTTTGTTACTTTTCATCGTAACCTTACATAAAGATCGGAAATCTGAAATGAAATTTAATCTCAAAGCTACACCAAAAATGTCTTTTCCGATGAATGTGTTTTATTTCATTTTAAACGGGTTGTCGTGTTACGATAAAAACCAAGTAAAATTCGCATATAAGAAATACTAGTCGAAATTTAATAATGGTTGACAATATTCTATCTAATAATAAAATAATGAAAGAATGTCAGTTTGAGTAATTGAGAAGAAAACCACGTACAATTCCAATGAAAGAAATACCAGTCAAAATTTTAAAATAGTTGACGATGTTTTACTCGAATCTATGAACTAGTACGCAAAAGCAGATGACCCTGACAAGCTTTTATATATTCAATGAAAATCTGACTCTCCTTGTAATTATTCACTCATCTTTGTCATCTTTGTTCAATGTGAAGGTATATGCATTTACGTGTATGTGTGTATGTGTGTGTGTATATTTTGTACACAAACACACACACACACACATATATATATATATATATATATATATATATATATATATATATATATATATATATATATATATATATATATATAGTAGAGCCCGGCGTTGCCGGGGATGTAACAGTAAGAGATAGATCAAGTATCGACCATCATAAAGACTAAAAAATAAAATTGACAAAGATTATTATTTAAGGTTGACGGACACGCATGTCTTAATTAGTTTTTTTTTTTTTTTTTTTTTTTACGAATTGGTCAAACCCAAATTCAAACAAAAACATTGTTTACAATCGTTATGAGTCTATCGATTGGTGAATAGAATTTTATTATAAACAATTGTCTTGTAAATGGAATTTTTAAAGCATTCTGAATGTAAAAATAAAGAAAAAAAAGTGTACAAGACAATAAGAAACACTACCTGCCAAAAAAAAAGTGAAGTTTTGTTGAAATCAGTTGAAAAATGTAGGAAATCCGATCCCATATATAAACGAACACAGACACACACACACACAAACAACCTGGGTTTTATAATAAGTATAACTCGATATGAGTTGTCCCCCTTTCATTCTCGCGATGCCTCTTAATCGTGTTTTCAAATTGATTTCGTGCAAAAGCAATTGTGTTTTTCCAATTTTTAGCGCTGTCAGAACCACCGCAAGGTAATTTTACGTAGTCCTGCGAAGTTTTGTTGAAATCGGTTGAAAAATGTAGGAAATCCGATCCAATATATAAACGAACAGACACACACACACACAACCTGGGTTTTATAATAAGTATGATATATATACCGAACAAAATTATCCAAGTCGTGTAACAACATCCCACAAAATATTTAATATCTAAAACAATACTAAACTAATTGAGTTTCTTTTTCCCAGTTTTTCATATAAGACGGTAAACCATCTTAATACTATTTCTCGTAAGAATCACTGAAAATCTCTTTGAGTTATTCAGCTAGAAATAGAACAGGTTAAAATCGTTTTTGTGTCAGCCCCACTATGTCTTCCCAATTGAGCAATGATGAGAGGGAATAGATCATTCAGGCCTTCATACTTTGGCTTCCATCTTCAAAGTTCATTCAAAAATCATCACGAGAACAGTGAATAAGTTTTAAAAACAGGGATCAGTAGAAAAAACTGGACCAGGAAGTCACAACAGAGCTAAAGAGATCAATTAGAAAAGATCAAACTCAATCCATAAGACGTTTAGCACGTGAGAGAGGAGTTTCAGCTATAACAGTCCAAAGAGCTGAGAAAAAAGACTTAAAAATGAAATCGTACGTGAAACCTGTGAGGCGCCTTGTTACTCCAAGACAGAAGGTTAGAAGGCTAGAGAGGGCGAAAATCATCTTGAATAAGTTGGAAAATGATCCTGGAATTATATATATATATATTTGAACTTTATTTCAATCCTTCACAATCTTCCGATCCTGAGCTATGATTAATTATGATTAATTAATGATGAACATGTCATTTTCGTTTATGATTGGTTTCATCACTATTCTTCTGTTAAGCTTAGAGAGTAATTATGCACTCTTATTGCTCGAAGTAGAGTCCAATAGTGTTATAAAAACTTCGGTTTATTCCAGTAAGATATCTTTAATCATTTGTAAGAAACAAGGGCTAAAAACTTAATCTAATAAATGGAAAATTTTGCTTTTACACGATTTGGACAATTTTGCCGTTACACCCGGTATAGGTACCGCAATGGGAACAAAAATGGTACCAATATATGCCACCTTAACATTAGCTTATCTAGAGGAAAACCTGTATGAAAAGAAAGAACAAATATATGGGGGAAATATAAAAACCCACTTTTTTTTAAGCGTTTCACCCCAAGCAAGGCGAGAAGCCACTAGGACGTAAGGGGTTACAGAAGATCAGATAGGAGTGATAGAAGAAAGGATGAGGAGAAGGGTAGTGGATAGATCAAGGCAACTGGAGATGTCGATTGACATTACATTTGAATAGCTGGAGATTATAGCTCTCAGGGAAACTGGAATAAGGAAGGGAGTTCCACAGGCGAGAGGTGCGAGACATGAAGCTATTGGAGTAGAAGAGACGGCTACATTTAGTAGTTTCGACAGTGAAAGGGTGAGAGCGGGATGGCAGCCTCGTAGGGTGCTTGAACTCATAAAGTCTGGGAACCAGCGAATGCAACTCCTCGGAGCAATTACCATGAAAGTATTTGTAAAACAGACAGAGAGAAGCGACGGTACGTCTGTGAGAAAGTGACTGTAGACGAGATGCCAGAGCAGGGCCAATTATATTGCATATCCGCTTCTGGAGCCTATCAAAAACCCCGAGGCAAACAGAAGGGGCTCCAGACCATATATGGCAGCAATACTCCATGCAAGAGCGAATTGTTGATTTGTAGATCTGGAGGATCGATTCCGGGGGAGAAAATTTCCTGGCGCGGCACAGGGAGCCAACTTTCCTTGCGGTGGACGAAGCAATTGACTCAATGTATTTGTTCCATCTCAGGTCAGCAGTCAACGTGACTAAATCTTGGAAGCGATACTTAGATGATTGCTTCATCCTCATGGGGTGATATTAACCAATTCCACACTCTACTTCAGAACTTACACACAAAAATCAAATTCATGCAAGAATATAATTTCAACGAATTACCATTTTTAGATGTACTCATTAGAAGTAAAAACAACCACATAATCACAGATATCTACCACAAACCTACAGACACCCAACAATATCTTCATTTCAAGAGCCATCACCCAAAAAGCTGTCTGAAATCCATCTCCTATTCTCTAGCATGTAGGGTTTGTACTATAGTGACTGACAAACACCCACGAAAAACCTGCCTAGAAGAACTACATAGAACTGTAAAAAAATGTGTCTACCCCACAACACTAACAAATAAAGCATTTGAACTCGAAAAAAAATTTCTTTAGACCAACGACGAAATCCAAAGAAACGTAACGTCGAACAAGCTCTAGCATGTCTCATCATGCAACAAGAACAATCCAGAACTATTTACAGGAATTGCAAAAAATCTAGACCTAATTAGCAAGAATGACAAACTCAAAAATATACTAAAAACAAACAAAATAATGAAAAGCAAACACCAATCTAAAAACCTAAAACACATATTAACTTCATCCAAATTTAACCAACACAAAATACAGGGAGTCACAAAATGCAACAAAAAAAGATGTGGGGTTTGTGACGTCATTATAGAAGGAAACTCGTACACTTTTGAAAATCCCAAAACGACATTCATAATAAATAAAAAATTAAACTGCAACTCCAAAAATGTGATTTATGCACTCAAATGCACAAAATGCCAAAAGTCATATATAGGTATCAGCCAACAACTGAACAACTCCACAAAAGCAACATAAAATTACCAGACAACAGAAAACTCTTTGTATTACAACACATTTATAAATGTAACTAGGGGGAATTTAAAATTATGCCAATATATCAAACAGACAATTATTCTTACCTACAAATACAAGAACAAAAAAAAAACTTCATAGACAAATTTAAACCAGCACTAAATAGATCATAACCCCCCCCCCTACAAAAACACGCAACATGCACACATAATGGCCAGATACAGTGGTTGAACCACTTGCCTGCATGCGCACACACTCACATGTGGGTATCTGCAGAGCACGAATATGTATACACATATTAGCAAAAACAATAGACTACTCACACGCACACACAAAAACCCTACACAACATAGGAAGTGTATGTATGTATATATGTATGTATATATATATGTGTGTGTGTGTGTATGTATGTATATGTGTATATGTGTGTATACTGATTCCTTATGTATGGAGAGGGAATATGCGCATACTAATATATATACATACATATTGGCAAAAGAGACTGCTCACAAGCACACACAGAAACCTACACATCATAGGAAGTGTGTGTATGTGTATGTATATGTGTATATATGTGTGTATATGTGTATGTATATGTGTATATATTTATATACTAATTTCTTATAATAAAACAGTATGTATGTATGAAGAGGGAATATACGTATACATACGCATGCTGATAAAAACACACACAATACAAAAAATGGAAATATATCTAAGAACACACAGGGTTCATTAAAAGATAAGAATACATATATCTTTTCTCACCCTTTCTCGGACCAACCTTAATTGTTTTATACCCTTCACGCAGAAGAACTTTGTCACTGCCAGTTCAAGAAAGACATATGTGTCACTATCACAGAAAAAAGAGAATTTTTAACATCGAGAATGTTTAACATAGAAAAACATAAGGAAAATTAATTCATTTTAACAATACGTGGAAATATCTACTGAAGAAGGTCGCGAGACCTGAAACCCGTGTTGAAAAATTATGGAAAATAAAGCATAATATATATTTTAAAAAAAATCCATATTACACCCAAAACCCTTTGCGGTTTCTCTCTTTTTTAATATATACACTTTTCTCTCGTTGGAACAACTATAACCTCTTACCTTTATTTATATATATATATATATATATATATATATATATATATATATATATATATATATAGTTAAATTCCCAGATCAACAACAAAAACATTTCGATTTCATTTTTGCCTTGAAAAGTCGGCAAAATCTAAGATTTTTCCAGTTGTCATTTTATACCATGTATATATATATATATATATATATATATATATATATATATATATATATATATATATATATATATATGTTTTCATTAAAACGACAGATAAGGCACTACGGTTAAGCTTTTTATTTTAATTTTTCTTGTGTTCGAACAAGAGTTTCTTTTTTGGACACAGAGTGTGTAGAAACTGTCCAAATGTTCTATAATTCCGAGCGCTTTCGGCTATACTTTAAGTCATTATCAAGGATAATTTTGTTTATTATTAGGGCTTTTAGCCATTATCAAGGAAAATTTTATTTATTATTAGGGCTTCCATTCTTTTTAATTTTTCTTTTTACAGGTGGATGAGGTTATTATGTTAGTGTTTTCTACTAGTATGTTTCGAATGGAGTCTAGTAGGTTTGTGTTTAAATGGGTTCGAATAGAGCTCTGGTCAGATAGGTGTAACGTAAAGCGTCTGGATAAGCATGTAGTTGTGTGTGGAAAAAAGGAAACTCTTGTTCAAACGCAAGAAAAATTAAATAAAAAGGTTAACTGTAGTACCTTCTCTGTCGTTTTTAATGAAACATTCATAAATGAAGGATTGCTGCCTAAATATATGTGTGTATGTATATGTATATACATGTATATATATATATATATGTGTGTGTGTGTGTGTTAGGGCATATATATATATATATATATATATATATATATATATATATATATGTATGTATGTATTTTTATGGTTGTTCTTCTTTCTCACAACATTTATTCCTTTATTTTTCTACAAATTTTTCGCTTTTTTTTCGTTCTATTTTTACAACATTTATTCGCTTTATTTTTCTACAATTTTTTCGCTTTTTTTCGCTGTTTTTACAACATTTATTCGCTTTATTTTCTACAAATTTTTTTCGCTTTTTCGCTCTATTTTTTTCTACAACATTTATTCGCTTTATTTTTCTACAATTTTTTTCGCTTTTTTCGTTCTATTTTTCTACAACATTTATTCGCTTTATTTTTCTACAATTTTTTTCGCTTTTTTCGCTGTTTTTCTACAACATTTATTCGCTTTATTTTTCTACAAATTTTTTCGCTTTTTTCGCTCTATTTTTCTACAACATTTATTCGCTTTATTTTTCTACAATTTTTTTCGCTTTTTTCGCTCTGTTTTTCTACAACATTTATTCGCTTTATTTTTCTACACATTTTTCGCTTTTTTCGTTCTATTTTTCTACAACATTTATTCGCTTTATTTTTCTACAAATTTTATGGCTTTTTTCGTTCTATTTTTCTACAACATTTATTCGCTTTATTTTTCTACAAATTTTTTCGCTTTTTTCGTTCTATTTTTCTACATTTATTCGCTTTATTTTTCTACAAATTTTTTCGCTCTATTTTTCTACAACATTTATCCGCTTTATTTTTCTACAAATTTTTTTCGCTTTTTTCGTTCTATTTTTCTACAACATTTATTCGCTTTATTTTTCTACAAATTTTTTCGCTCATATTTTTCTACAACATTTATTCGCTTTATTTTTCTACAATTTTTTTCGCTTTTTTCGTCCTATTTTTCTACAACATTTATTCGCTTTATTTTTTTACAAATTTTTTCGCTCTATTTTTCTACAACATTTATTCGCTTTATTTTTCTACAAATTTTTTTCGCTTTTTTCGTTCTATTTTCTACAACATTTATTCGCTTTATTTTTCTACAAATTTTTTCGTTCTATTTTCTACAACATTTATTCGCTTTATTTTTCTACAAATTTTTTCACTTTTTTCGTTCTATTTTTCTACAACATTTATTCGCTTTATTTTTCTACAAATTTTTTTCGCTTTTTTAGTTCTATTTTCTACAACATTTATTCGCCTTATTTTTCTACAAATTTTTTCGTTCTATTTTCTACAACATTTATTCGCTTTATTTTTCTACAAATTTTTTCGCTCTATTTTTCTACAACATTTATTCGCTTTATTTTTCTACAAATTCTTTCGGTCTATTTTTCTACAACATTTATTCGCTTTATTTTTCTACAAATTTTTTTTTTTTTTTTGTTCTATTTTTCTACAACATTTATTCGCTTTATTTTTTCACAATTTTTTCGCTTTTTTCGCTGTTTTCTACAACATTTATTCGCTTTATTTTTCTACAAATTTTTTCGCTTTTTTCGCTCTATTTTCTACAACATTTATTCGCTTTATTTTTCTACAATTTTTTTCGCTTTTTTCGCTCTGTTTTTCTACAATATTTATTCGCTTTATTTTTCTACACATTTTTCGCTTTTTTCGTTCTATTTTTCTACAACATTTATTCGCTTTATTTTCCTACAAAATTTTTCGCTTTTCTCGTTCTATTTTTCTACAACATTTATTCGCTTTATTTTTCTACAAATTTTTTCGCTTTTTTCGTTCTATTTTCTACAACATTTATTCGCATTATTTTTCTACAAATTCTTTCGCTTTTTTCGTTCTATTTTTCTACAACATTTATTCGCTTTATTTTTCTACGAATTCTTTCGCTTTTTTCGTTCTATTTTTCTACAACATTTATTCGCGTTATTTTTCTACAAATTTTTTCGCTCTATTTTTCTACAACATTTATCCGCTTTATTTTTCTACAAATTTTTTTCGCTTTTTTCGTTCTATTTTCTACAACATTTATTCGCTTTATTTTTCTACAAATTTTTTCGCTCATATTTTTCTACAACATTTATTCGCTTTATTTTTCTACAAATTTTTTCGCTTTTTTCGTCCTATTTTTCTACAACATTTATTCGCTTTATTTTTCTACAAATTTTTTCGCTCTATTTTTCTACAACATTTATTCGCTTTATTTTCTACAAATTTTTTCGCTTTTTTCGTTCTATTTTCTACAACATTTATTCGCTTTATTTTTCTACAAATTTTTTCGCTCTATTTTTCTACATTTATTCGCTTTATTTTTCTACAAATTTTTTCGCTTTTTTCGTTCTGTTTTTCTACAACATTTATTTGCTTTATTTTTCTACAAATTTTTTCGTTCTATTTTTCTACAACATTTATTCGCTTTATTTTTCTACAAATTTTTTCGCTCTATTTTTCTACAACATTTATTCGCTTTATTTTTCTACAAATTTTTTCGCTTTTTTCGTTCTGTTTTTCTACAACATTTATTCGCTTTATTTTTCTACAAATTTTTTCGTTCTATTTTCTACAACATTTATTCGCTTTATTTTTCTACAAATTTTTTCGCTTTTTTCGTTCTGTTTTTCTACAACATTTATTCGCTTTATTTTTCTACAATTGTTTTTGCTTTTTTCGCTCTATTTTTCTACAACATTTATTCGTTGTTTTCGCTCTATTTTACTACAACTTTTTTCGATCTATTTTCTTCAACATTTATTCGCTTTTTTCGCTCTATTTTCTACAACTTTTGTTTCTTGTTCTTGGACTTTGATTGAATTTTACATCTTTTCATGCATGTGTCATATGGTGCGCCAGCTAGACAAAAA
>CAHIKZ030001210.1:462500-475000 GCA_903632075.3 Acanthosepion pharaonis
GATGAGGATACTCATTCCAGTATACAAGTATCCAAGTATCGGTAGGTGATGCGCACTGCTGATGAGTCCCAAAAAAGACGAAACGGCCGTACAGTGCTTTCTGCATTCTGTTGAGGATTTTTGTTCTAGACTCGAGGAATTATGTGATATATATATATATATATATATATATATATATATATATATATATATATTACTTGTATGTCCTTGCTTGACCCAACTAATGCTCTGCGATGGCTCTTGAATCACAGTTCGTTGGGTTATGATACTTGGATGAGTATCACCACCGAATTTGTATGTAACGGCGCTAAATCGAGTCCATTCAGTTCCTTTTTCGTCACCGAGGTCCGTTGGTACAGTTGGTATGGTGCTTGCATTGTATCGAAACTGTCCGCGTTCGAATTTCGGTAGTGGATGAAAAAATAAGACGAAACGGCTGTCAGTGCCTTCTGCATTTTGTTGAGGATTCTTCTAGACTCGATGAATTACTATATGTATGTATAGCTGGCCACTAGTATTCGAGGATACCTTTCTATTAGGGCGGCTAGCCAATCCCGATTGCAGACGCTGGCTCAGGCGCATTTGTGTTTATTCAACACCCACAGAGCCCACCTGTGGTTTATACTGCAACTATGCTGAGCAGATCTTAGTTACAGTTTCTGGGAAAGAGCGTGTTATCTAGTGTGATTCAACAGTTTGAATAAGGCCAGCACGCTCAAGCCCTCGGCCACGATGACTTGTGACTTCGTGCTAGCACAGCGATCGACGTCAGCAATTTCACTCACATGGCTTGGGTCAACCCGTGGTATGGTTTTCAGGCACTTTCCAAAGATTCCACATGCTGGGATCGACCCCTCCAGTCTGATAACATCAGGAACTGTCCTTCCTGAAAAAATCGAACCTGGGTCTCATTGCCTAAATCCCCAAATTTCTATTGCTTACATATATATATATATATATATATATATATATATATATATATAGAGAGAGAGAGAGAGAGAGAGGGGGGGGAGAGAGATAGATAGATATGTGTGTGTGTGTCTGTTATATAACAGGTACTTAACGCCTAACAAAACACGTTGGTCAGTAAATTGCTTCCAAGATGAGCAGGTTTTGTAACCGAAGTATGAAAAAAAATAGATAAACTGATTTCTCTATGACCATCAGTGTATCTGCAAAACATGAAGTAGAAAGATAAGTTTATTTCTCTCTCTCTCTCTCTCTCTCTCTCTCTCTCTCTCTCTCTCTCTCTCTCTCTCTAAATATACACGAACAAAATAATACAGAAAAAAAAAAACGTAAGCCAATGATAAGTGCATAAAAAAAGAAAATATCGAGAAATATAAGCAGTAAATTGCTGATACCTTCTGAATAGTAGACGGACCGGTCGGTCTACGAAACTCTGGAGTCGGAATACCGAAGGTAATATCAGTCAGCTAAGTGACAAACTTTTACTTATATTAATTATATATATTATTATACATTTTTGATAGGACTTCATATACACACACACACACACATATATATATAAAAATATATATATATATATATATATATGTGTGTGTGTGTGTGTGTGTATGTGTGTGAGTGTGTTGATTACAAAATAAAATATTTCCTTTTATATATATATATATGTGTGTGTGTGTGTGTGTGTGTGTGTGTGGAAAACCCTTTATTTTGCAATCTACACCATCACTTGATAAGATACCAGAAGTGTTGAAACAAAATTGCAATTTTTGTAGTAATATTATAACATGCATATGTTATAATTTTGAATAAATATTATATATATATATATATTTGTAATAATACAATATAGTAATCTGCATGGAATTTCCAGGAGGCTATAGATCCAGGGAGAGTTATATGTCAAAAGACAGAGCAAAATTATTATTAAAGAATATCAAACACTTAAAATCCCATAGGTAATAATTTTTTTTCATGAGAGCTCTATATTCAAGACCTACAAATGAAATAAAAATTATTACCTATAGGGTTTTTAAGTGTTTGATATTCTTTTTACACACACACACACACACACACACACACACACACACACATATATATATATATATGTATGTGTGTGTCTATGTGTGTGTGTGTGTTTCGTTAAAGACGACTGACAAGATACTGCGATTAAGTTTTTTATTTAATACCTTGTCAGTCTTCTTTAACGAAACATGTATAATAGAGGGATTGCTGCCTAAATACACACACACATACACACACACTATATATATATATATATTGTGTTATAGACAGGTCACATGAATCAAGAATGTATACGTGATACCGTGGCTATTATATCAAATTAATGCAGACAACCCTTCCTCGTAAGTGGTTAGTTGAAATACATGCAGAATTTAACGAAACGTTCATTACATTACTTTAATACTCTTACGTATTGAGTGTCGAATGACACAGAATTTATCAGTAATTGAATATAGTGAGTCCGGATAAAAAAAACTTGAGAATCTGTTCACAGACCTCAATTGAAATACACTATGCGTTTTTTTTTTTTTTTTGTGTGTGTGTGTGTGTTGTTTTTGTTTTTCGTTTTTGCATCAGCGAAACTGAACCTTCAGTCTTGATATTTATTTAGTTAGTTATTTTTATTTACCTATTTAATTTTGTTGAGCTCGTTCTGAAAAATGTCACACACTCGGCACTAAGGTCAGAATATCCTGCTTGTTCCTTCTGTTCGAGCCAAGAAACTGATTTCGTTTTCAACCGTTTATTATTGATTGTTTTTTAAACTGAATTATTATTATTATTATTATTATTATTATTATCATTATTATTATTATTATTATTATTATTATTTTCAGTCTTTCTTTCCTCTTTGCTTTCTTTCGTTTGTTCGTTTGTGCCACTGTAACGGAAATGGCCGATAATTGACGAACATTGCCGAAGTTCTTCCACACACCACCAACCCAACGCCTATCTAGTGCGACGTGGGAACCACTTCAGCGGGTAATACGTAGAATGTATAAACTGAAGAAGTTATTACAGTGCCCTAGTTCAACGCAGTTATTTGTGTGAAATCTAGAAAAGAGAGAGAAAGAGGGAAACAGAAAGAGGTGGAAAGGCAAGGGGGGAGGCGTACATGCTTGTTGAAAGAGTATTTATAGAGAAATAAAGAGAGAGAGAGAAAGAGAGAGGAATATACAATGACACTAAAAGAAAAAAAAGAACAGCTATTAATAAAACAATAGAATTAAAGAAAGAATTTAAAGAATGAAGGAAGGAAAAGGGGAGAAAGTAAATAGAAACAGATAAGAAAGAAAGAAAGAAAGAAAGAAAGAAAGAAAGAAAGATATTTTGTCGGGGGTTCCGTGTGGTCGGGGATGGTGAAGATGTGGGTGATAGATAGATGACGTACATAGGATATGGTCACTAAAAGGTTATTCTGGACTGGGAATAGAATAGGGTGAATAAAGGAGGGAGGAGTGAGACAGAAGAAAGGTGACGAGGAAGAGATAAAGACAGATAGTGTTGAGTGAAAGTCAGAAAGAATTTTTAAAAGATAGGGGATAAAAAGCGAGGAAAAAGAAAAATATATAAAGAAAGAAAATGTAAAAAAGGGTAAGTACGAATAAATGAAAAAAAAAAAAGAACGAAAAAGAATGAAAATGAGAACGGAAAAAATACCAAGAAACTAAAACGAAGAAGAAGAAAAAGAAAAATAGTTTATGAAAGAAAGAGAAGTATAGAATAGAAATGAAGAAAAAAAAGACGTATTATAATAGAATAGAACAGAAAGAAAGAAAGTATAGACAGAAAGAAAAAGTATAAAATAGAAAGAAAGTATAAATAGAAACAAAAAAGTATAAAATAGAAAAAAGAAAGAAAGATAGATACAAAGAAAGAAAAAAGAGAGAAAATATAGAATAGAAAGAAAGTAAAATTAAAGAGAGAAAGTATAGGATAGAAAGAAAGAATAGAATAAAAAGAGAGAGAGAAAGTATAAAATTGAAAGAAAGAAAGGAAGAAAGAAAAAAAAGAAAGAAGGCCTGTAAATAAATGAACCAGATAGGGGAGGAGGTTCTCCCAGCTTGCTCAGTTGATCGCGTCACTCGCACAAGTCAAGCAGGACGTCGCCCACCCTCAGGGTTGATAGCCCAGGCTGAATGGGGTTGGAAAGCTGGCTGACTGTGGCACGGCAGCCCTCACCCACCACTGGACAGGCAAAGAAAGGGACTCTTCAACCAACAACCAATCACAGAGGAGGCTTTATGACCTCTGACGTTTTCAAACGTCAACTTACCGACTTCGCTACTTTATCTTGTGACTACAGAGCCGAACAGATGGAGGAACAAGGGAGGGGGGGAAAAAATGAAATAAACAACAACAACAACAACAATAATAATAATAATAATAATGATAATAAGAAGAAAAAGAAGAAGAAGAAGAAGAAGAAATATGTACTGAAGGGTGGAAACATTAAACAAAAAGAGACATGGGTGTGTGTGTCATGGGGCAGGATGTGTGGACGATAAAGAAAGAGAGAGACATATTCAGTTTCTTTACAAGAGCGAAAAAAAGGATTTTGGTACAAACGAGATATGAAATCGTTGCTATTGAAAAAGTATTTAAAAAATTTGTAATCTCCTGTCCACACTAGCATTAGACAAGTACCACCACCAGCAATAACAACTCCATGCAAAATAAATAAATAGATTTTAACAAGTACCAAACTGTCCATGAAAAGATTTATTACCATCCACACCCCTTCTGAAATATGTTCATGTGTATTTATTTGTATATACGGTAGTTGACATAATAAGACTGACCACCGACCAAACAGGGGAAGAATCTTGTTGATCGGATTTTAAACTCTCTCTCTCTCTCTCTCTCTCTCTCTCTCTCTCTCTCTCTCTCTCTCTCTCTCTCTCCATAGATAGATAGATAGATATGAACAGACATAGGAATAGATAGAGATAGATAGATAGATAGATAGATAGATAGATAGATAGATATGAACAGAGATAGGAATAGATAGATAGATATGAACAGAAATAGATAGATAGATAGATAGATAGATAGATATGAACAGACATAGGAATAGATAGATAGATAGATAGATAGATAGATAGATAGATAGATAGATAGATAGATAGATAGAATATGAACAGACATAGGAATAGATAGATAGATAAATAGATAGATAGATAGATAGATAGATATGAACAGAAATAGGAATAGATAGATAGATAGATAGATAGATAGATAGATAGATGACGTACATGTGACATGGTCTGCAAAAGGTTATTCTGGACTGGGAATAAAGTGGAGAATGATAGCAAGCAAATTGGGAATGGAGAGAGAGAGGAATGAATGAGAAAGGTGTCGGTTAAGAGATAAGAAAATTTTTTAGAGTTGTTGAATGAAAGGCGGAAAGAATTTTAAAAAGATACGAGAAAAGAAAAAAGAAAGACAAGAAGATGAAAACAAAAAAAACTGGATAAGATTAAGAAAGAAGGAATAAAAGAAAAATTCACGTAAAGTTCGAAAGAATATGAAAGAAAAAGAAAAGAAAAAATAGAAAAAGATTTATATATTTCATTGAATAACACTGACAAGGCAATTTTTGTTTAGAGATCTTTCGATATTTTTTACAGTGCGTACAAGTGTCTTTTTTTGGACTGAATGAATGTAAAACACTTAAGTCTAAAAAAGCAGATACTTGTAAGTATATAAGAAAGACATAATAAAAAAATAATAAAACACGTATTAAAGAAGAGTTGTTGCAACCCCATGTGTGTGTGTATATATATCTGTGTGTGTGTGCGTGCATATACTAATAATGATAATAAATATACATTTAGTTTCTTACTATTTTGTACAACTCAATGAGTATTAGACACATACAACACACATACATATATTATTGTTTAATATATGGTGCATTTAGGGAGGTAAGATTGATCAGATTTGTATATATATATGTGTGTGTATGTATGTGTGTGTATGTGTGGGTGGGGGTGTGTGCTTGTGTTGTAACGTACATTGAGTTGTACAATATGGTAAGAAACTACATGTGTATTTATTATTATCATTATATATATATATATATCTATGTATAATGATAAGAAGAAATATATATAATGATATATATATAATGATAATAAGAAATATATAAGAAATATATATATATATATTTCTTATATATTCTTATTATCATTATATATATATATATATATATATATATAATATATATATAAATATATATATATATAAATGATATATACATATAATACATTTAGGTTCTTACCATATTGTGCAACTTACAACCACGCACACACAAACACACACACACACATATATATATATATATATATATATATAGTTTAATATTTTCTGTATTTAGGGAGGTAAGAGTGGTCAGAATCGGTGATAGATAATTTTTAGATATAAGCACCGTAGTCATAGGAATCAACACTGCATGGTAACTGTCAGATTTTGTCCTCAGTGGCTGCTCAGACAAAGAATACATAGTATTGATCCCTATGTCTAAAAAAGTAAAACTGTCTATATCCACACACACACATACATACACACACACATACACGCACACACACACACACACATATATATATATATATATATATATATATATATATATATATATATATATATATATATATATATATATATATAATTGATCAACGTTAAAAGCAGAAAGAAAAACTCACAAGTTAAAAGAGAGAAAAAATAATTTTTCCCAATTACTACTGCAGTTTACTCTATAAAAAAACTCAAGAGTGGGGAACAAATATAAAATTACTTCCTATCTATCTATATATCTGTGTGTATGTGTGTGCGTGCGTCCGTGTGTGTGTGTATTAATAAACAACAAAACATAGACAAATAATTAAATTTAATATTAACAAATTAATTTATTTTTTAAGACTGACGATACATGAAAAATGTCCTTTTTTTTACTGGCCTCAAAATCAAAGCATATTAAATACACGAAGCTTAAACAAAGCGTTCTTTTCCGACGAAATTTTCTTTAAATATTTTATTAATATCATTCAATTTCGAAGTGAAAATTGTTAATTATAACGCATATTAAAACAAACTAGAATGACTAATGACATAAAAGATATTCTTGGCCCCCAATAATGAAATGAAAGATTCCTTTATTAATAATACCAAAGGTGTAAATAATTTAATATGCATATTATATCAGACGTTTACTAAAGATCCGAAAAAAAAAAGCAGGTGTCGAAAGAAGTAAAAATAATTCCCTACAAAACAATTTTTATAATGATCGGATCTTTTCTCTTAGAAAATAAAATGTAATAAAAATTTTGTCGTAAATATATTTTAAATTACAATTAAAATTACAAAATGATTACTTAACCTGATTCCTAATTCAGTACGATAAAACAACATATGAGTAAAGAACAAGATACTCATATATATATATATATATATATATATATATATATATATATATATATATATATATATATATATATATATATTTGTATGTATATAGTAATGACATGCACACAACTCTGAGTAATGAATTCGGTATTATTATTAATTTACAGTCTGTCAGTAATATATATATATATATATATATATTAATTTTGGCATTCATCCTTCAGTTTATTTTATTTTAACTGATAGCTTTTATTCTTACTATTGGTTAGTATATATGAATTTCATCTTAACATGAAAAAACTGATTAGAGAACAAGAAAGGACCAGTATAAAAAAAATGAATAGACATAATATGTCTATATTATTCAATAAAACATGTCTGAATGAAAAAATGCTGCCTAAATATATATATTAATTCGACAAATTTTTAATGGAAACCCGTAACTATGTAGACGCCACGTTTTAATTTAAACAGTGTTTGTTTCGTCTACCGGCCTAAAAATGTATAAAAATAAATAAGGTCAAAGTTTTTTTTAATAATATTCTTTGAATTAATATAAATTTCTTTCTTTCTTTCTTTCTATCTATCTATCTATCTATCTATCTATCTATCTCTGTATATATATGTATACGAACACGACTGCAAGTTTCAGGCGATTTCATTTTACGCAGACACTTTTTGAAAACGCTCCATTTATTATTTTAAACAATATTTTTTTTTTTTTCTGCCTGCGAAATCTTAATACAGAAAATTTGCCCTCCTGCAGGATTCGATCTTGCGTACCAGTTTTAACAATAAAATTCATTTTTCTTCATATAAGAGTGCGGAATTCATTTGGCGATTTTGAAGAGGGAGTTAATTTTAGTTATTTACATATCTTATTTTCTTTACTAATAAAAGTTCTCAGTGTAGTCGTAATTTCATTCGTGTTTGTGTTTGAGGTATTTTATTTTATTTTATAGTATTTAAAACACTGTCAATATTCCTTGGCTGATGGTTTTACATCTAATATATATATATATATATATATATATATATATATATGAAGAAATATAGTCTCAAGGTGTACTATATTTATGGGATAAAGTGCTCAATATCAGATAGAGCGTGTGTAAGAGTAGGTTAGGCGACAGTCTGTTTCAGATGCAATCGTCATCGTGGCTGACGATTGCGTCTGGCATTAAACAGACTGTCGCTCTATGTGTTGACTTCAATGTTCAAATTTATATTTATATATATATACATAAATAGATAGATATATACATATACATTTCACTGAATTCCATAATGTATATATATATATATATATGTATATATATATATGTGTGTGTGTGTGTGTGTGTGTGTGTGTGTGTGTGTGTGTGTGTGTGTGTGTGTGTGTGTGTGTGTGTGTGCATCTCACAATGGGTAATTCTATGACAACATGGGGAAAGTGCTATTTCTCTTATAGGTAGTTGAAGAAATATAACAAACTCTAGTTTAATATTTATATCGCTAAACACTGAATATATATATATATATATATATATATATTAAGTATTTGGGCAGCAATCCCTCTTTTATGCATATAGTGTTAAAGACGACTGACAAAGTACTGCGACTAAGCTTTTTATTTAATTTTTCTTGTGTTCGTACAAATGTTTTCTTTTCTGGGCACAAAGTGTGTAAAAACTGTCCGTAGATTCTGCATATCCAGCGCTTTCGGCTATTCTTTTAGTCATTATCAAAGACGATTTTTATTTTTTATTTTTTATTTTTAACTGATTGTGTGGATATTTTTATATATTTGTCTGAAATTATAGCAATGTTTTATTTATATATATGACTCGATCGATAAAGAGGAAATTAATCTGAAGAAATACGTAACATTGTATTCAATTACACAATATATATATATATATGTGTGTGTGTGTGTGTGTGTGTGTATGTATATATATATATATATATATATATATATATATATATATATATATATATATATATAATAATAATAATAATAATATATATATATATATAGTGAATGAAAATTGGTTGCTTTTTTTTTACATCTTAAACTGAGACACAGTCGAAAAGCATCTTTGTTTTTTAATCTTTTTCCCGTACTTTAGCTCAATTCCGAAAATTAATTGTGCAGTTATCAAACGACTAGTTAAATTTCTACAGAGATACACAGATAGATATTAACAAACTGATATATATATATATATATATATATATATATATATATATATATATATATATATATATATATATAGAGAGAGAGAGAGAGAGAATCAGAATTAGATATTAAGATAACATTATTGAATATACAGTGGTATATATATCTATATATATATATATGCTATATTTTCTGTTAGCTTCTAGTTGGATGCTGTCGTTGGTTTGATTTAGTATAATGTCTAGTAAGTTTATTTTATGTACTAATGTGGTAATTTCGTTATTTTTCTTATTGAATGTATGTTGCCACTGTCTAGTAAGAGCAAGACCCTCATATCCGAAATGAGGTAGTAAATTAATTTCAGTCAATTCTTCCAAAATCCAAAGGGTGGCGCAAAAACTTTCGGCTCTTTTATTAAGCGTTCTCGTGTGCGCTAGCCGGTAGGCGTAATAAACACTGTAGACGTAATACACACTGTAGGCGTAAGAAACACTGTTTAAAAAAACAAGCTGTCTACTCAAATACCGGTCTCTATTAAACATTAATTGTGAAATAATAAAATGTCTGATTAAAATAAATTCATTAATCGTATATATAGATTAATGAATTTATTTAATATATATATATATATATATATATATATATATATATGATAAAGAAATGTACATTAACTTTTGTTCTTTATCTTTCTCTCGTGTTTCAATCCATATTTAAACTATATTTGATCTTAATGCATGCATATATATATATATATATATATATATATATATTGTCTCTCTCTCTCTCTCTCTCTCTATATATATATATATATATATATATATATATATAGACAATGCTAAAAAAAGTAAGGGACCGCCAAGATAATATCTTTTTAAATACTTATGCAAATCTTAATTAAACTATATATTCATTAAGAAAAAATTTTATTAAATCAATTACAATCCCTTTGAAAGATTTTTATCAAGCTGGAATAAAAATATTAAATCAAAATTATGATGTGCAAAAGTGTAGCGGACCCTTACATTTACTCTCATTTATTTTTGTTTTACATGTCTTGCCAGTGCAAATATTTTTTTTTGCTCGTGTAAAAATTAAAATGACACTTGTTGATTTTTTTTGGTAAGCTGTCTCTACTTGCAGTCAACCAATATTACTCATTGTGTTTGTAAAATGCTACAGTTCAAGATTAAATTTAAAAATAAAATACGCCAACATCAAAATAACTTCCTGAAGCTTTAAAAAATCTAATACTTGAAGCTTATCATGATGGAGACGGTTACATAAAGCTATCAAAACGATTTGAGGTGGACATCTCCACGTTTGACAAATTATTTATCAATGGGTGGTTTTTGGTGTGACAGCATCGAAATCAAGTAATGGCCGTCCACCAAAATATAACTGTAAGAGCAAGTCGTTCGGCAAGCCCAGGCGAATACTGCTGTGACCTCTGCGATTCTCCAAGGCACCCTGGCCAATGTCGGAATCAATATGAATACGTCTACAGGGCAATGATGCCAGTCTTCATAGTAGAATATTTAGAAAATAAAACTAGAGCTTACGCAAAAACACAAAAAAGCTTGTCTCAACTATACCAAAGGTTAGTAAGCTAGAAACGTTCAAGCGAAAGGTTTATGATCGGATGAAACCAAACAAGAGCTTTTAGTCTGACGAGTTTGGTTTCAATAGTTGAATATGGCGGCGGCAGTATTATGAGTTGGGGGCACTTTGCTGCAGCCGGAACAGGCTAAACAGCGCTCATCGACGGCACAATGGACCCCGCAAGATACCAGGCAATTTTAAACAAAAGTATCTTGTCTTGGTTGAAAAGATTAGGTTGGGAGTAAACCCCCAAAAAGGACAATAATTCGAAGCCTCAGAGCAAATCTACAAAAGAATGGTTTAAAAAAAAAAAAGGAAGTTGAAGTCTTTGAATGGTCTAGTCCTGATCTAAATCCAATTGAAAATCCATGGTTTAAGTTAAAGAAGGAAATACATGCAAGAAACCGAGTTAATATTGAGCAACTGGGGAGTTTTGCCAAGAAGAATGGCCAAGATTTGACTCTCAATACTGCTAGAAACTTTTTTAAGATTTATAGAAAAACTGTCCGATGACGTGAGCCCAAAAAAAGCAGGAGTCACAAATATAAATGTAAGGGTCCACTTAATTTTTTTGCACTTCTTAAAAAGGGTGTAATTCATTTAATAAACGTTTTGTTAGTGAATATGTAGTATAATTAAGATTTATCAATCATCTGAAAAATAGAGAATTTAAAAAACATTATCTTTATGGTTCATTTATATTTTCGCAACACTATATATATATATATATATATATATATATATATATATATATATATATAGTGATATATATATATATATATATATAAAAGAATGTATAAAAATGAAAAATGTCTTAATATATATATAAATATATATATATATATATATATATATATATATAAAAAGAATGTATAAATGAAAGTGTTTAATATATATATATATATATATATATATATATATATATATATATATATATATATGTATATATATAGAAATGTATATATATATATATATTTATATATGTGTGAGTGTATTTGTGTATGTATATGCATGCATAGTATTGTCGCAATAAGCCTGAAACGCAATGTTAAAAAGCATTTATATTACACAACAAAAATTTTTACAACATAATCTCTTTCTTTGCCAATGCACTTAATTCAGTGTAGAATTTTATTTTTAAACACATAACACCGACATTGCGCAGTTAAATTTTCAGATATAAAATTCAACTGAAAAATAAAATATATGTTAGCCTACAGACTTAATGTATATATATGTGTATGTGTGTGTATGTGTGTGTGTGTGTGAAAGTCTGTATTTGTATATGTGTGTGCATTTATTTGTGTGAATCTCAGAGAGCTGAGTTCGAAATCTATTAGAGTTCGTT
>CAHIKZ030001210.1:482500-485000 GCA_903632075.3 Acanthosepion pharaonis
GTTTAAAAATGAAGACAATAGTTCGAACAACGTGAATAGTATAAATAAATCTCACTTATTTTAGAGAGTCGCCTCCACCACCAAAAATTGCCTTGATGCTGAGGGTTTGATATTATTTATGGTTGACACGTGGAACTAGAACAATCTACCCCGGTTGTTGAAATAATGGGTTCGGTTCGAAATTCCAACATACATCACCCGAAGAAGGCCGGGGTGTATAACGGCCGAAACATCGTAAATATGACAATAAAGATGAGGACAATAGTTCGAACACTGGAAATAGTATAAGTAAGTCTTACTTTTTTATAGAGTAGCCTTCCTCACCAAAAATCACACATAGCAAAATTCAAATTTATTTATTTTATGTTGCTAACAGTTTTACTATAGAAAGGAATTACAAATTCAGACGAAAGGAGTTACCAGTGTTCAGAAATTAATGTCAGGATAGAAAGGGACACTCTCCGTGGTGCGTTTCATTTAACATCTTCGAGTAGAAAACGTAATTCGATGAATTCTTTGAGTCAAAAGCCGGTGATTGCTATCGTCAAAACATTGACAATCTCCTGGAACGTTGTCAAGAAGTTGTGAACAAAGAAGAATAGTTTACATTATTTAAATTATTTGGATTGCACTCTTCATCTTGATTGCCATATTCACTACGTTTCAGCCGTTGTACGCTCCGGCCTTTATGTCTATGTCTCTCTATATATCTGTCTATATCTCTGAGATGAGGTATTATGATTACTTGCATTATTTACATTATTCGGACTGTTATCCTCATCTTCATTGCCATATTCACAATGTTTCGGCCGTTGTACGCTCCAGCTTGCTTTGGGTGATTCGAATTTCGAACTAAACCCTTTATTTCTTCCACCCGGGGTAGATTGTTCTAGTTACACGCCTCTTCCGTATTATCTCAGTTATCTCCCTTTTAACTCAACTCTCCAAACGTCACAAATATGGCAATAAAGATGAGGACAACAGTCCGAATAATGTAAATAATGTAAATCGTTATAATACCTCTTCTCAGAAATATAGACAGATGCTTATAAAGACATCTTTTTTTTAAGTAAGAAAACATTCATGGATATTACATTGTATACTCATGGGACATGTTTCCTATTTAAAATACTATATTTGACGGCATGTAAGACGCACCCCAATTTCCGCAGGGTAAATCAAGAAAAAATTAGTAATTAGTAAAATCAGTAAAATTATTAGTAAATGGTACAGCCTTGGCTATATTTATGAGGTACTATTTTGGTTAAACAAGTCATGATTACAATTAAACGTAAAATAACAGGGGGGAAAAAAGAACACGAGCCTATAAAAACTTTATTATATCCAAAGGTAAGAAAACAAAATAAAAATCAAGCAATTATTACAATTGAGCAAAACAGTACAGTTATCATTAAAATCTTATTCATCTTCAAATCCATAAAATTCATCGTCTTCCTTATCAAAACTCTGATATTCATTTTCAATACTATCATCATCGTTAAATAATGCGTCATCTTCCGTTCCATTGAGAGCATTGCTAATGCCACAGTTTTTCAAAAATGTTCACAACAATTTCTGGTTTAATATTATCCCAAGTTTGCTTCACCCATTCGCAGACTTGTGCAATGTTGGGTCTTTTTATTCTTCCTGTATGTATAAAGTCATAATCAGGTAATGCCATCCACGTGTTCCATTACTCTTTCGTGTCTAAGCTAATAGGAGTTGCCAGGTAGCTAATTTCGCCCGATTATTGCGAATTTAAACCTACATATGGCATATAAGACGCAAGGGAATTTTAAAAGATATTTTTAGTAAAAAAAGTGCGCCTTATATGCTGTCAAATACGTTAATTTAAAATAGATGCATTTTCAATACAAAGTTCACCAAATGTAGTCTTGTGATTTTAGTTTAGTGTGAAGAACCTCAATCAACGTTTTAATTTGATGTTACGTGTAGTTTTCATCATACAATGAGTGGACCTTAGTTTTGCAAGAATGATAAAGGTGAATTGGAGACGTTGTCATTCCAAGATTGGTTGCTTTCTTAGTCTAGCCCTTAAAAATGGGCATGTTACGTTAGATCTTCGGAAATGGAATCATTTTGGGTCACAGTGACAGTAAATGAATAACTGTCTTATCAGCACGAGACGTCTTCCTCTTTAAAAGAGAATGTCTACACCCCAATCACCCACGGCTATTTGATGCTTTGTAGCAGAGCAAAACACATACAATTTGTGAAATCAGTCAAGAAATTTTAGGTAATTTTATGAACAATCCTCTCTTCAGAAAAAGTTACTGTATTGTTAATAAAGAACAATATTTAAGATTGATTGATTGATTTGTTTTTTTACGGTTTATCAACCTTTGGCCGGTTATTTAAAGCCAAAAAATATTTTCAGATTTGTGGAGATCATAATGATTTACTGATAGAAGTCCTACTAATTAACTGCTGCCGGATGTAGTTTATCGTTTTGCCGCCTATTTATAGGAAAATTACCAAG
>CAHIKZ030001210.1:490000-500000 GCA_903632075.3 Acanthosepion pharaonis
GTAATGTTTTTTTTTCTTCAAAAATGTATTGCCGGTAATAATATTTGTCTTCAAAAATTCATTACTGGTAATCTTTTTACAAAAATATATTTCTGGTATCGAAACCCATTTTTACACTTTCATGGTGTTTTAACCCTAGTTTAGGGGTTAACTATTTACCCATAGCTGGGACCCTAACATGTGCTACCACCCCAGGTCAGGATGGACCTGAGAACACCTGCAATTAAGAGGTGGTTCCACGCTTTTCAAAACCTCCTGATCAAGAGTCCTTGCTGTGGGATGTAGTTTATCGTCTTACCCAGGACACGGATGTAGTTTATCGTCTTACCAGGACGCGGTTGTTTATAGGAAAATTACCAACAATACATTCTATCCGTACTTGATTGCGTTCAAAATATATTAAATTGAAGTATTGAAATTGTGTTCAAGATATTTAGATTTCGGCATTAAATAACCCATAGGAGTGTTGATATGACGCTAAACAAAATCAGCCAAACAACCAAAATAAAAGAACTCTTTCATGATATTCATCCATATAATATCCTACAATTTCTTACAGAAATCAAACTGTATTTCAAAATATAACTTCAACAAAACTACAACATAAAACACACATATCACCGCCTCTAGTAATTATGTCCACATAAACATGTATATGCATAAAAGCTGAGTATTATCTACCATGTATTCAATTGTGAAAGCAGAATAACATTATATTTTTATTACTTCAAAGCTCCCAAGAAAATTAAATTTCAGAATTAAATGTTAGGTTGATAAGCATTTCCTATTCGTCCTTCATCTTATCATTCTGTCGGATTCCGTTCCATATTTGATTTGAATTTGATCCCAATTCATAAATAGATAGCGAGAGACAGACAGACAGACAAAAACAGAAACAGACAGAAAGGCAAGCAGACAGACAGACAGACAGAAAAAGATAGAGAGAAAGAAGAAGCTGAATAACTGGGGCTTATCCGACTTCTTTTCTTTTTCCGTATATTTACAACATAAAACACAAACATCACCGCCTCTTGTAATTAGGTTCACACAAACATGTATATGAACAAAAGCTGAGTATCATCTACCATGTATTCAACTGTGAAGGCAGAATAACATATATCATATTTTTATTATTTCAAAGCTCCCTCCAAAATTAAATTTTGGCATTAAATGACCCGTAAACGAGTTGATATGCCGTTAAACAAACAAATCTAATCCAATTACTCTTCTATTGTTCTCGCTCCTTAATAATGTTTCTCTTTTTTCTTATTCTTTCACAGTCAGTTAGCCCTTGTCTCTTAGTGCATGGGATGCTATGATTAAAAAAAATCATTGCTAATACTTTAATTATAGAAAAGTACTTTAATTAATTTTACGATAAAAATAAACTGTACATTATTTTAATATCAAAATGACCTGTAAGTAATTTTACGACAGAAGCGTGTTGCAAATGAGAAAAGGGGTCAAAAATGATGCCAAGTATTAATGACAAAATAAGATTGTATATGTAAAGAAATAAAATTTCTACTGCTCAGAAAGTTGGTGCACTGTATCGTGAAAGACACTGTTTCTCACCAGAACCTATCCTATAAGTCCACCATTCGTCCATGCTTAGAATATTGCTGCCACATATGATCCGATGCTCCTGCTAATATATTTAGGGATTCTTGATAAAATCCAAAGCAGAATCTGCAATATTATTGGTCCTGATCTGGTGTCTCGGCTTCAGTCACTTTCCCACCGCCGTTAAATTGCTTCTCTATGCCTTTTCTATAAATACTTTCATGCTAATTGTTCATATAGCTCTTCACTATGTAAATATTCATTAATGTTTTATTTTTTAAACCTGTTACTTTATTCCCCCATCACACAGACAATGAATTGTACATATAGAGACTAGTTAGGACTTTCATAGAGACAATCAGGTATTACGGTGTATGTAGTAAGAAAGGTAAGCAAGAATGCGTTGTTTTCGTGTTAGGAATATTGTGGTATGTTTGAGTCAGTGTTTGTGGCTAGCTAAGTTTAAAGTTAAGGGAGAAGAAGACCGTCCTTTTCTCCATTCCCCATTTCCCTTTTTTGGCATTGTGCCACATTTTTTTATTTTTACGAATAAATATCGCTTTTCACTATGGTACCTAAATTTTATGAATTTAAGCGCAGTACTAGATTGGCGGTCAGGTCTCATCAATTTACATTTGAATTGGCTAGATATAACCGTAATTTCTATGCTAACAGTTTATTTTCTCGCACTTCTCTCTTGTGGAACTCTTTTCCGGCGTCATGCTTTCCAGTTAACTTTGATCTTCAAAAATTTAAATGCAATGTCATTCGTTATCTACTACTCTTCCTGATTATTCTTCAATTTCTCTCGCGTCCTAATAATGTTTCTGCTTTCTAATTCTTTCACACTAAGTAACCCTTGGTGTCTTAGTGGCTTTACTGCCTTGGTTGGGGTGAATTCGATTGATAAAGGAGGATTCGATACTTTAATTTGCAAACCATTTTTAACAATTTCTGTGATAGAGTGTATTTCAAGCGCAATTAGTTCTGTCTTCTCATAAAATTGTAATTGGTAGATAATCTTAAACATGTCAGACACAAGGTCACGATAGTAGCGCGATCAATTACTTCCAGCTCTACGAAAGTGACTATCGAACCCTGATCACTTGCAAATCAATCTTTCTAATTACCTCTCTATAGTAAGCGCATTTATTTACTAAGTTTAATTTAGTCAAGCAAAGTTTTACCATAGTGGAGTACTCACATTCTATAATTTCACTGAGTACTTTAAGAAATGAGGGAGCCTACTGTAGAATAAGAATTAAGGACGCTAACCAATTCTTGCCCTATGTACCCTTATTTATTAAACTAAAACTTAGGACAAAGTAGTGAAACGTTGAGGAACAAAGTCTCTGGTTTGGGTCTGCGAGAGAAGCTTGTAACCTGTGGCCAATGGTCATCACCTATATAGGTAATAAACACGGGGTTATATAAGTAAGGGACGTCCAATGAGGACAGAACTCCCTACACAGCAAAAATGACAAGCATGTTTTATCGTTCTTTCTTTCTTTGCATTACGGCAAGAGACGACGATACAAATTTTCTTGTGATTATTGATTTTAATTACTAAAACCAATCGGGAATTACGGATTTGTTAGTGAAGCTATGTACAAAACCGATGTTTACAATCAACATTCAGAGGCGGATCCAGAATTTTGAGTTGGGTGGGGTCGAATTGCTAAAAATTATTTGGAGTACATTTGGTGATCCGTATTTTGGCGGTAATTTTTTTCTTTACGGTTAATTTATTTATTATTAGATTATTTGTATATTTTTATTTAGAAAAAAAATCTTTCAGGTTGATTGAAAAATAACTCCTTATTTTATGTATGATGGGTTCTCCAGTCTGATTATAATTTTTACAAGACGGGAGAGTCCATCATACATAAAATAGGGAGTTACTTTTCAATCGCCCTGTAGATATTTCTAAAAAAAAAAAAATTAATAATAATTGTGCTGAGCCTAAGGAGGGTAGAGGTCCAAACCTCCCACCACTGGATTCGCGCCTTCAAAGAAGAATTTGTATTCAGGAATTTGTTTCGTGCAATTGAATTTTGGATGAGACAGAGCAGACGACACTTCCTGGATTTCATTTTTTTTTATTTTTAGAAATTATTTCACCTTCCCGCTCTTTACAAATCTTTTACCTCTTTATTTTGTTTTCTTTTTTTGTTATAATTTTCTTCTCACACTGTTTCTTTTCCTATCCCCGAGCTTCATGCGAGACAACGGTGGTGGTGACAGGTAATGACGAATAAGAAGATGCATACACATCGCGTTGAAAATGAATCGGCTCTTTTGTCTGACACACATTCTTATCATCTTGCTCGTCCGCTTCCATCCCGTTCTTTCTTTCTTTCTTTCTTTCTTTCTTTTTATTTATTTCATTATTTCTTACTTTTGTTTTTCTATTGCCCTCTTTCTTTCTTGCTTTTAGTTTATTTCACTTTCTTTCTATTTCTTTCTTTCTTTATTATTTAACTATTTCTTTCTATTTCCCTCTTTCCTTCTTTCTTTCTTTTTCTTTTAATTTTTTTCACCTTTTCTTTCTTTCTTTCTTTCTTTCTATTTCCCTCTTTCTTTTTCTTTTTATTTATTTCAACTTTTCTTTCTTTCTTTCTTTCTTTATTTCTATTTTTTCGTATTAGCCCCTTTGTTCTCTCTTTTTACTGATTTCCCTTTTTCTTTCTTTCTTTTTCTTTATTTCTATGTCCCTTTTCTATTCCTCTCCCTTTCTTTTTTATTATTTCTCTTTATTTCTTCTTTTTTCCTTCTTTCTTTCTTTTTTTCTTTCTTTCTTTCTTTCTTTCTTTCTTTCTAACTTTTTGTTTCCTTTCTTCTTTTTTTTCATTTCGTTATCCCCCTTTCTTTCTTTTTTCTTCATTATTTTCTGCTACTTTCATTTTTCTTTTTACTCTCATTTTCTTTTCCCAGCTCATTCATTCATTCATTCATTCATTCATTCATTTCTCTTTCAATTACAACGTTCCTTTCGTGATTCTTTACTTTCTTCGTTAGCTTTTCTTTTTCCTATCTCTTTTCTTTTCTCCTTTCATTCTTTCATCCTTTCTTTCACCTCAAAATTTCTGTAATAGCCGGCCTGCCCAGTGGCTAAAATAGTTGCATATTTCCATTGATACCAGTTTTTTTTTCTACATTCGAGCTCAGGTAAAAGCACATACTTCGAGGAATGATAGGCAAATTAAACACTGACGCAACAGAGTCTTCCTACTTCCCTTTTACTAGACGAAGATATTTCGAATAATGAATGATTTCCAAAGCAGGCTAAGTAAACAATAGCGCGACATAAGCTTCTTATGAATCAAACGAAGATATATTTAGTAATGTTTCGAATAACGATTTTTAAAATAATAGGCTCTTACCATTTGGGAAATTGGCGCAACACAATCTTTCTACTTCGATCCTATTCAACTCTATGCTAAGGTTATATAACTTCTATAATTCTCACTCTAAAACCTCGCAGCTCATTAACACTCATTTATAAATACAACCCTGTCTGTCTGTCTATGTGCTTTTTCTCTCCCCTTACCTCCTACAACACAATTTCTCTTATTCCAACCTCCCACCACCAACACCAACACCACCACCACTACCCCTCTGCCCTTTCTTATCACATTCCCTGGTGCACACATCTCTTTGCTGTTTACCACACTAACAAGGAGTAGCAGCGATCGAGGCTGGGAAAGGCGGCCTTTTCTTATTTCTTAGAGCGCCTTTTTTGTTTCTTTTTTCTTTTCTTTTTTTTTTTCTTTTTAGCGGGAAAAGAGGACGAGGAGGAAGAAATTCATTCCTTCTTTCCTGTCGTTGCCTCTTCCACACCCGACTCCGCCGCCCCAGTGACACGAACTACCTTCAACCATCCGGCTCTGAAGGCTAACTTTCCCTCCTTCCCTTTTCATCAAGTTTTTCTATTCACACTCTCCTCCGTATGGAATGCAGATAGCCCGTCACCCTCCCGTCCTTCTTTCCTCTCAACCCCTGCATCCACCCTACTGCACCGACCCGACCAGTAACTTCATTCTCCATTTTGAGTTTTCCTCTTCTTCTTCATTGTCATTCAATACTATGCCTTTCGAGTCCTTCGCAAACAAATTCACTTTTCTACCCAAAGATCTGCCTTTGATGTTATGTCTATTATTGTATACGTGCGTGCGTGTATACATACATACATACATACATACATACACACACACATATATATATATATATATATATATATATATATATATATATACATATATATATATCTATCTATCTATCTATCTATCTATCTATCTATCTATCTATATGTATATGTATGTGTGTGTATATGTGTGTGCGTGTGCGCGCGCGGGGGCGGATGTTACGCGGGGGCATCGGGGGAGGGAGGGGTATCGCGAGGAAGTTGGACGTGGGTTGACCGTGAGTTTCTTTGTCTGAAAAGAGGTTCAACTCGCTGCGTGTGCGCTAACATGAACGAGGGAACGTGTTCTCGCGTTCGGCGTCCGTGTCTGTGTGTCTGTCTGTCAATGAGAGACACAGAAAGAGAGATTGGGGACAGGGAGAGACGCGGGTGGAAGCAGACGTGGGCTGGGGAGAGAAAAAAAAGGAGGAGGAGGAGGAGTGTTGGCAGGGTGGGGTTCGTGCACGCATTTAAACAGTGTGAATTAGTTTTTACACGTTTTTGTACAAAATTCTTCTCTGCTACATGCCCTATCATCATCATCATCATTATTATTATTATTATTATTGTTGTTGTTGTTGCTGTTGCTGTTGCTATTATTATTATTATTATTATTATTATTATTATTATTATTATTATCCAATACGTGCACCGCCTTTTACACACTTTTCATTGAAATTATGATCAGCATTTCTAAGCTTAGTTTAGCCTGACACAAGACTGTAAGAGTTTGGGTACACAGCGTTGGCCAAACTTTACGCAGTAAATACAAGCTCCTTAACCATTACTAAGGTTCCGTACTCTTATCTTCATCAACTTCAAGGCCACAAGTGTGAGATATCCAATCAGAATAGTCCTGAATTCGCAACCCGACGTTTACTCTCTCTCTCTCTCTCTCTCTATCTATCTATCTATATATATATATGTATATATATATATATATATAGAGAGAGAGAGAGAGAGAGACTATTCTCATCTATCTACCTATTTATCATGTAGAACGGTAGAGAAAATTAGGTTTTTCCTCAGCTTTGGGCTGGCTGGCACCAGTGGGAATTGAACCCACTACCTTGATAAATCGTGTATAATAAATGATAAAGTAATAAAGATTTGCATGACGAGCTCGAGAAGCAACAGCCTACCGCTAAGTGGTTAGGTGCAAAAATGGTACTCATTGAACTTAGACAATTATGACCAAATGAAGAAAAAATGAAAAAGGAAAAGAAGATTGTGTTGCGTCAACTGGGGATCGCCCGCATTGAAAATAATCTTTTCTTCCATTTAACCTACAAAGCAGACTCTATATACATTTGTACACAATGAGAATTTTGATGGTTGGTAATTGAATGACAAAATTTAAAAAAAAAACAACAAATTTTACCACTCGAAAGGACTTCTCACTCCATTTCGAGTCTTGGAAGTTTTTTTTTTTTTATATTATTGTCATTTATAGTTATGTGCAATGTGTGAATGACGCTTAAGCGATCATGTATCTTTCGATACATGAGTGACGAGGCAGATGTTTTTACTCGCATTAGGTTGCCATTTCTTTCTGCGGTAAACCAGTTGCCATTCAGGTTATTTACCTATAGCTGGTCGGGGTGGGGAAGAAAAGGATTCATACCTTTTCAAAGGGTATTAGCACATAAGTGAATATAATGGATTCGACTAGAATTCGAACTCGGTTCTACGATTCCTCAGTCCAAGACTCTATCCATTATTCCACCGTGCCTCCGTGTGTCATGCTGTCACCCAATATATTTTTTTCCCTATTTTTCAAAGTTCTTATATGGAAATCGCAATCAATAATTTTATAATGAGGAAACCAGTTTTGAGTTTTCTTTTCCTTACTTTTTGTTTTTCTCTTTCCACCTACCCCCTCTAAATCTCTCTCTCTCAATCTCTCTCTCTCTCTCTAAATCTCTCTCTCTCTCTCTAGTTGTTCCTATTCACCTTTGACTTTTGAGATGGTGCGAGATAACCTGATTTTTGAACGGGGGACTTTTAAGTCGTAGGGGAATCGAGTAAAAATTTGCACACTAAAATTAATTCACATCAATTTTCCCGGGGGTAGGTAAATGATTTTTGGTAGGAGAGGATCCACCCCCCCTCCACGATGAGTAGACTAGGAATTCCTTAGTAAATACTTTTAAGGAGACAACGTCGTCAGGAAGTTAGTCTCGTAAACCATTGTGATTTTTAAGACTAAATTATGACCATGTCTATGCTGATCATCGAGATTCCGGAGTTCTTTATTTTATTGTCCCTATTAATAAAGCTGCTTTTTCTTTTCATTTTTTATTATTATTATTATTATACATCAATTTATACTATTAAACAGACGTACGATAAAAAGATATAGTTTTAAAAAGTACGCTCAAGACGTAGGTTGTCCACATCACCTACGACTGGAAAGGACACGGAGAATGAGATATTTATGGATAAAAGTGCTCAATATCAAACATAGGGCGTGTGTAAATATAGAACTGGTCATTGAGGTCAACACCTAGTTATGAAAAAATGTTTCATGCTTGAACGCAATCTTCAGACTACTGGTGTTCATATATATATATATATATATATATATATATATATATATATATATATATATATATATATATATATATAGCATAATGAGAAGCCACGTATACTTTCTTAATATGTATATATAGAAAAAGTTTCAAATTGAAAATTATAATGTTTTATTTATGAAAGTATTTATTTATTTATATATATATTTGATATTTCAAATTGTCCTCAATTTTCATCAGAAATAACTGTTTTGTTACAAATAAATTAAAATTACTGTTTGTTAGCAAGTAGCGTCCTTCACGAGACGCGGACGTCATGTGATATGGAACGTCACTGTTCGGATATTCCTAACTTAAATCTAACTGTCATAAATATTTAAAAACAATTTTTACTATATCTAAAAAAAAAATTTTTTTAAAAATTGCTTAACTATTGAAATATTTATAAAGATTTAAAACACCTAAGTCCCTATTCAACCCTAGTTTATGTGTATTTAATTTTAAAATCCAATATGTTTCTTTTTTTCTGCGTGTGAATGTGGAAGTAAAATCGGAATCTATTAATAAACATTTGCAGTTTTCTAATGTGTGTCCTGATTGATTGTAGTGTTTAGCTATGGGGGAATAAGTGTTGTTTTGACGTATTATTTGTTTATGGTTATTAAAACGAAATCTAAAAATTGTTTCCAGACTCACCAATATATCCACTATTAGGACATAAGTTGCAGAATAAATAATAGATTACGTTATGGGTATCGCAGGTGAGGTTAGGTGGCTGTATCCTGATATTGGTGTTGGGTACGGAAAATGTATTAGCTATTATTAAATGTTTGCAAACTAAGCAACGAGGTTTGTTACATTTGTAATTTTCCTGTTTGGTTTCTGTTGTTTAGATATTTGGTAGAGGTGAGGATAGCTGATAAGTTAGGGTGATTGTTTCATTGCATTTATGGGTGGTTTATCGAAAATGTCTTTGATCTTGTTGTCTAATTGGAGGTTCTTGTAATCATTTTTAAATTATGAATAAGTGTGTGGAATATTGATTGTGGTTAAAACCATGGGAATCCGATTGTTGTTTTTTATTTTCTTGTATGTGAGAAGTGTGTTACGATTTATCAGGATAGTTTTATTTAGTGCTTCTTTTATTATTTTTATTGGGTATTTGCATTTTAGGAATTGTTTTATTAAGTTATTAATGTTGCATAGAAAATCTAAATGGTCTGAGCATATGCGTTTGATTCTTAGAAATGAGCTGTATACAATAGATTTTTTTAATTTAAAGGGATGACAGCTGTTAAAGTGCAGGAATTTATGTTGGTTTGTGGTTTTGTTGTATAGACTGGTAGAAAGTGTATGTTTGTTTAATTTTATCATAACGTCTAAGAAAGGGATGGATGTGTATGAGTGCTCCATGGTAAATTTAATTGTATCGTGGAAATTGTTGCAGAAAGTGAAAAAGGTTTTTAATTTTTCTGATCCATGAGTCCATAGTAAGAAAATGTCATCAATATATCTAAAGTAATGTGATGGTTTATATTCTGAATTGTCTAGTATCTTCTTTTCTAGAATGTGCATAAAGATATTAGCATAACTAGGTGCCATTTTTGTGCCCATTGCTGTGCCACTAATCTGTAAATAGTGTTTGTTGTTGAATTTAAAATTATTATGTGTTAAGATGAAATTTATTAATTGGCATATATCTGTAATTTGGTAGTTAGGTAAT
>CAHIKZ030001210.1:505000-512500 GCA_903632075.3 Acanthosepion pharaonis
CTCAGGTAAATAGCAGGACAAACCGGGTTCTATAGCCTTGGATGACAATTGGTCTACCGCAGAAAGAAATGGCAACCTACTGCGGGAAAAAAATCTACCATAACTACATAACATAACTGACTTAGAGATATAAAGGAAATTACAAAGTTTTTGCCCAAATTAAGTGTAGCCATCTTGATTCCTATCAATTTTTATCCAAGAGAATTCTATACACACATATATACACACACAGACACGCATAAACATACATACACCCACCGTCTCCTACTTTTATTCCTATAATACAATTAAAATTCTTCAAATTCATTATGTATTAGCATCAGATAATAATCTGGCCATACATAACAAATTCCCTATTTTGAACCTTATTTCACGTTCAAAATACGACGACCCAAATGGATATAACTTCTCATTTGAAAATGAAAACATTTTTTTAGAGAAAAAAAATTTTCTATGAACGTTTCTGTTTCAAAAGCAAAAGATATTTACACGTATGATCTTCCTTAGTGAAAATCGCCAATGGTTTAAAATGCTGACTACGTTACTTTCCAGAAATTTTACAAAATTCAAGAAAACATTGTACTTACTCATTGTTTATTTATGCCTAACTTCGGCGATCGTACGGGAACCAATATTTCAACGTGATACGACCGTAAGCCACTCTCCGTCTTTATATGCAATCGTAGGCGATTCAAAAGAAAATCCATTCGACTTCCACATCTGATATTAAGATAGTTTAGACATAAAGGAAATTACAGAGTTTTTGACAAAATTAAGAGAAGCCATTTTGATTCCTATCAATTTTTATCCAAAAGAATTCTACACACACACACACACACACACACACACACACACACACACACACACACACACACACACACACACACACACACACCGTCTCCTATAATGCAATTAAAAATCTTCAAATCCATTGTGTATTCGCATCAGGTAATTTTAGCCAAGGTTGGTCATACTTATCAAATTCTCTAGTTTGAGCCTTATTTCAAGCAATAAGTTAGGAATTTTTGTTATTTTCCGTAAGTTGAGTCGGGGGTAGTAATATTAAGTTAGAATTTTAAGGTTATGTTTCCAGTTCTTTAAAAAAAAGTAATTCCTTTAAAAAATCCTCTAAATTTTAGTCTTTATGAGCGGCAAGAATAAATTCTTATTTTAAAGTACAAAGAGCAGCTATTTATCGCAAACCAAAAAAATTATTGTAACATTTGAGAAAAATAAAATTTCATATTCAAATAAATTTGCTCCCACTCTCAATCACCATCTAAAAAAAATCTAAGCCACGTTTTGTATTTAAAATATGTTTGCATTTTCGGATTAATCTGAGTCTTGTCAAACTTTCATGCTAATAAAAAAGAGAGAGAGAGGGACGGTGTACGTTAATGTATGTCTTCCTTTCGCATCTATGCCATAATCTTTGAAAGACAAGAAAATTAATGGAACGACTCTCAGCCTCTTCTGAGATGATAAGAATTTGAATATATGTGATCCATTATTGAAAGAGATGCATTGGTTTATCCCAGATAAAATGGCGTATTTTGGTGAATAACCAAAAAAAAAAAAAAAAAAGAAAAACTAAAGAAAGAGACAAGAAAAAAAAAAAATACTTATATCTAAACAAAATGCTCTTTTATTTTATCAAAATAATATCCGTTTTGTCCTACGGTTTTGTTTCAGCGTAACTCTAATCTGCTTATCCCATTAAAAAACACCCAAAAAACAAAACAAAAAAACCTCTTCGTCTTTTGCCTTTTGAAACTATTCAAATGCTTCGACTACTTCATCAGTATAAGTGAATCTTCTATTGCATATAGCAAGCTCAAAATATTTCAAAGATATCCTATGGGAGAGACATTAAGCGAATAAGGTGTATACTCCAACTTCTCATAATGAAAGCTTTGCAACTTTGAACAGTCGACCGTGAAGTGTGGGTTTGTGCACTTTTCAAGGAGTAGAATTGGGCAATCTCTATTTACTAGTCTAGTTTTTTGTTTTTACGGGTGAAATGTTTTTATTACTTCAAGCGTTATTTTTAGTGGATGTCCGTATTTGAGTAAACGCGCCATTTATTTTAAACAATATCTTTTTATTTCGTCTACCGACCTGCCTACTCAAAAAAAAAAGAAGAAAAAAAAGATAATAAAGAAAACGTGCCACCAGCAGGATTCGAATAAAAATGTCGGACTGAAAAATAAAATCCATTGATTCTAAAAATTTGTTTCGTTTACGTTTCAGATGCGAAACTGAAACAAACTGCGTTTCGAGAAGAATCTGGACGAGTGATTGTACTTTTCACTTGATTGCGAAGCACTTCATAGCCGAACGGTGTCAACAGGCCGCATCAGGCGGTGGTTTCTCCTGCAAAGGGCTACGCAGGTTCGAATCTTACTGGAGGGCACATTTTTATTATTGTTTTCTCGGGGAGGCAAGATCGTAGACGAAATAGATATCGTTAAAAATAAACGGAGCGTCTAATTCAAATACGGGTATCCAGTGAAAATAACGTTTGAAATAATAAAAAAATATGTTTAATTGAAAATAAAATCCATTAATTATTTTGAAATAGGTGGAATTTCTAAGTTCTGTAAGTTTTCTGACTGTTCATTTCGGATTTTGTCAAACTAACGCATTTAGTGATTTTCCAAGCCCGGCTTAGATGTGGCACAAGGCCGCAAGTATGGGGCATCTAGTGAGGATTGAACTCACTAGTCAGTCGTAACTGATCTACAAGCTTTCTAACCATTACATCATGGCGAAGTTGCCAAAATTATTTTCTAAGCGTATCTCAGGTGTGGCACAAGGTCGAAAGTATGGAGCAGCTAGTGAGGATCGAACTCACTACTCAGTCGTAATTGATCTAGCGAGACAAGCTTTCTAACCATTACACCATGGCGAAGTGGCCAAAATTATTTCCTAAGTGTACCTTAGACGTGGTACAAGGCCGAAAGTATGGGGCACCCAATGAGGATCGAACTCACTACGCAGTCGTAATTGATGTAGCAAGACAAGCTTTCTAACCATTACACCACGTCGAGGTGCCCAAACCGACGTGTTTAATTGTCTATATTTATCATTGAATTAGGCTTTTGCTTGGGTTCAAGATTCTCAACACCGAAATGAAATTCTTAAAACCATCCCTGTATAGTATTGACATTAGTAATTCTACTGCGAAATGCTAAGTTGACTTTTCATTTGTTTTTTTGTTTTTTTTGTTTTGTTTTTCTGGCATTGTGGCCCAATTTGAACTCATTTAATATGAGCAGCCGCTATTGTTTAACTATTCTCATTTTGTGGATGTTACGAATAATTTTTTGTTTGGAAACAATCTTCTGAAAACAAAATAGTAAAGTGATTAGTAAAAAATAAGTGCTAAAGAAATGACTTATACCAAAATAGGTGCGTGGGAATACCAACTGCTGTAAGCATGGATGTGCGTGTGGTGTAATGGATAATCGTTCAGATTTGTTAATCAATGAAGCGATTTCCATTCCCAGTTGGGTTCGTTAGATTCACTTGTTTGCAAATATCCTTTGGATAGATATGAATACACTTCTTTTCTCCCAACTATGGGTTAATTAGTAAGACTTGTAATACTAGAACAATTATTATTTCTAATAAATAAATAAACAAATAAATAAAATGGCGTACATAATATTTAAACAAATCATAGAGGCTAATGTCGCTAAACATAACCAACCAACTAAACAAAATGCGAAAAGTTGGTAAACAAAAAAAAACTAATTTATTTTCTGGAGGTTAGCATCAGCCATTATATGTTTCTCTCACAGTTCCTCTTATTTTTCCAGTTTGTGTTGCGTTCAGTCAACATCTTTCTGAAAAGGTACTGGTTATTCTATAGAATTAATTTTTCTTTAAAATTATTGAAACTATGCTAAGGTCACTTTGGCGATCACATCACTCCACAACTTCCTATCCTATGTATGTAAACATAATTGATGCTCATTATGTACCTGAATTTAGTGGCCTTGGGTCAGACACTGCTAATCCTACTTAGCTTGTTTATATAGAGTTTATTCATGGTGTTTTGATTGAAAATCAATCATATCGATGACATTTGACAATAATATTGGAAATAATTTATTTAATTTTGTTATTAATAAAAGATTAGATTTTATTATTTTTATTGTTAACATTGAACATATGTTACGTTGCGCTAGGGGGACCGTTTGCCTAACAATGCTACGAAACTAAAATATTAACCTAATAACGCAAGTCATGTTCTTGATTAACCTCGTCAGATCTAGACTCTCATGTGGATGTCACGGGTAGCATCAAAATCGCTCAGAAATATCTACACTATCATCTATAGCAATCAACTTCCTCAGATCAATGATTAAAAATAGTTTCTAGAAAATTAATCCTTTAGGTCAGGGATTCTCAAATACCCTGACATTTTATTGTACTTTTTGTTTATTGAATTACAATACTCTAGTATTATACTGAACTTTTTTTTTTATTTTAAGTGTGCTTCAGTTTATTTATTTAGCTATGAACTAAATCAAATAATTGTACATTTATTCAAGTTTAAAATCCAACATCTAATTCTATTGCTAGTAAATTTATAAATCGCCCCTATAAAAATAATCCACAGAAATGTATAGGTACTAATATGGGAAGGAATGAAAATTTTCAATAATATATGCATATTATTCTGAATGCACCTTTTCAGTCGGACCATATTAGAAAGGTGGTGAATGATAAAAAGGGTGCACTGGGTAAAAAAAAAAAAAAAAGATTGAGAACAAGTGCCCTAGGTGTTGCATAAGAGAACCTTTCATCAAATCTTATAGATTGTTGCTACAAAATCACAAAGAGCTTTATTAATAACCAAACTATTAGCTTAATAAGATGAGTCTTGTTCTTGAGAAGCCTCATCCGATCTAGACTGTCATGTTGTTGTCATGCATGGCATTCAACTCGTTTAAAAATATCTACATTGTCATCAATATAAATCTGCTTTCTCAGACCAAGGTTTAAAAAACTGCTTCAAGCGAATGAATCTACTAAGTCATAAATAGGACAACCCTTTAACAAATCACAAATAGGATCAGAAACAAAGAATTTCACCAAATAACAAAAACCACATCAATTGATCGCTTCCAACAGCAACAAGAATTAAAATGTAAAGCACATGTAACTAGAAAAGAAAATAATGATACAATCAAAATATTGACTTTCGACACTACTTGAAACAAAAGGTTAGGAAGGAAACTTTCACAATACTAGAAAGAGAGATGACAGTGGATATGACAAACCTATTTCCCTTAAAAACTCTTTTAAGAGAAAAATTTTATAAATTTCAACCGACAATAACACTAATTGTTCAGTCAATGAATGTCAAATGTTTTCTCTATGGAAACGGTTAATCTCATCATTACCATTAATCGAAAATGGTAAATCCATTCATGTTCTTTAAAGAACTGTGAAACTGAAAAACAGAATGCCGAAATCAAAATGGTTACCATTTATTATTCAAGCCTCTTTTCCATTGAATAACGCCAATCTCTTTTTAACAAGAATATTCTATTAAGTTTCCCAAAAGGGAACTAGAAGAGAAAATAATGATATAATGAAAATCATAAATCACTTTACCAAATAACAAATTCCAAAACCTACATCACTTGATAACTTCCAACAGCAGTAACAACTAAAATGGATAGCACATGTAAGTAGAAGAGAAAATAATGATGTAATCAAAATCTTAATATTCCACTGTATATTAAACAAAAAGCTGAGAAGGAAACCAAATCAAAAATAGAAAGCGTGATAGCAGTTTATGGATTTGATAAGCCTATTTTCCTGAAAAAAAACTCTTTTAAGTGAACGATTTCGTAAATTTCAATTGATAGTAATACTAACTGTTCGGTCAATGAATGACTAGTGTTTCCTGTATAGAAACGGCCATTCCTGGCATTACCATTAATCGAAAATGTCTATGGTATTACGGTGTTAGTATATCACAGATATACTAATGCCTAGAATGGGGAAATGGAAACTGGAAATAGTCTTTCTTCCCTAGCACCTCCTTTAACTGGTGACCCTGATATGATCTGAACACTCAACCTTCTGATCTAACAAACTGTTCAAACAACGAATACCAAATATTTCCTGTATGAAAATGGCTATTCTTACCATTACCATTATTTTGCTTCCTTGAATTCTCTCAGAAATGAAGAGAAATGAAGTTGATGGCCATATTGTATATGTGTAAAACAGGTTCCCTCACTGTGCACAGATATTACAGTGATCCTAGATAGAAGAACCAAAAATAGGTAAATTCTTCTTTTATGTAAAGTGTCCATTCAGAACGTGGCCCTCCCCCACTTCCTATCCTCTGTTTCTTTTAGTTTGTCTTAAACCGGAAAACAAATTAAACTAGAAAGCACTTAGTGTGTGCATACCTCTACTAATATCTTCTTCTATGTGCCAAGTCCCTGTAGGACGTAGACGAACATGGCCCTCCACAACTTCCTATCTTCTGTAGCTTTTAGTTTATCTTAAATAGGAAAACAAATAAAACACTGCTAATATTTTCTAACCATTACCACAGCCAAATTTTATTTCCCATTTTTATCCATTTATTAGTTTAGAATTGTTTATTAAGGTTTATTTTAATTTTTAATTTTTTTTTGTTGTTTATTTTAAATATTATTTTGTAATTACGATTTTTTTAATTATTTTTTAAATAATTAATGATTAAAAAAATTAATAATTAAATTTAATTACGATATTTTATCATTTTCGTTTTTCATCATTAACTGTTAAGAATTATTGTTTTAAGATTGTTCATTCGTTTATAGATTTCCATTTGTAATAATTTAATTAATAACAACTGTTCGGTCAATGAATGTCTAGTGTTTCCTGTATGGAAACAGCTCTTCTTACCATTAATCAAAAATGTCCATGGTATTACGGTGTTAGTCTATCACAGATATACTAATGCCTAGAATGGGGAAATGGAAACTGGAAATAGTTTTCTTGCCTAGCACCTCCTTTAACTGGTGACCCTGATATGATCTGAACACTCAACCTTCTGATCTAGCTGATCTTAACAAACTGTTCAAACAAAAAATACTGAATGTTTCCTGTATGGAAACGGCTATTCCCGCCATTAACACAGTCAAATTTTATTTCCCATTTTTATCCATTTCATATTTTTGAATTTTTTATTACGGATTATTTTAATTTTTTTGTTTATATTAAATATTATTTTGTAATTACGATATTTTAATTATTTTTTAAATAATTAAAGAAAATAATAATTTAATTTAATTACAATATTTTATTATTTTAGCTTTCATTATTAACTGTTAAGAATTATTGTTTTAATTTTGTTCATTCATTTATATATTTTCATTTGTAATAATTTAATTAATAATTATTAATCTAATTCATTTATTTCATAATGTTTGTGATTCATTTTAATTTGTCATTTTCAAATATTAATAGTTTCAATTAATTGTT
>CAHIKZ030001210.1:517500-545000 GCA_903632075.3 Acanthosepion pharaonis
CTTAAGAATATGTAACGCAGAATTATAATAAAATAAAATAATACCATTAAATGTAAAGAATACAGGATGAAATAGGTAAATTGTCGCCATTTTATATTCTTAATTTCACGCATGCGCGATGTTCGTTTTTTATTTTGTCAACTGCACAGTATAGTAGGGTCAGTTTGGCACCGTCTGTGAGAAAAATTTGGAAACGGCATGCTGTACTACTTGGCATTTACGCGCGGAAGCTCCAATGCGAACATTTCAGAGTGTTTGGGTGTCAATCTGAGCACAGTACAGAGGATTCGGAAAGAGTTGGATGAGTCTGATGGTGATTATGAAGGTATGACAGCTCAAAAACTCACTCTATTCGTTCTGATAAGAAAAGAACTCCTGAATTTGTGGGTGAGGGCCTCAGACTCAACACGCCCTGGGGAGGCAATGCTGCTCTGTGTCAAGAGGGTGGCTGCTGGAAGACCTTGTGTCTCGCAACAGGATTCTGCATCATGCCACAAAAGCATGAGAATCCAGTCATGTTAGACAATTTCTGCGATCACATCACCCCTTACATCAAGCCACCTAACTCCCCAGACTGCAGCCACCTTGATTATTATGTGTGGAGTGCAGTTGAACAAGAGACCAACAAAACTCCTTGTAATACCAAAGATGAATTGAAGACAAGGATTATGGCAGCATTCACCAACTTAAACAAGAAGACCGCTCAGAAGAGTTGCAGGAGATTCCGAAGTTGTCTGGAGGCCGTGGTTGAAGCCAATGGTGATTTTATTGAATAAATTTACTCTTTAGTATTTCAAGATATTTTTGTGTAATTTTGGTAAATATGTTAAAATGAGATGTCAGTGCTATTTTTTTGCGAAATTTAGACTACAATTTATCCATTGCACCCTGTTACTGGTCAACGGTGCATTATGGGTAGGTCAATTTAGACAAAAATTTATCCCTCGCACCCTGTATAATAAATAAATATAGATAAACAGAGGTGAGACAGAATAAGGAACACTGCTGGAATATGCACGTTATATATATACATATATATATATGGGATATGCACGTTATATATATATATATATATATATATATATATATATATATATATATATAAATATATAAGAGAAAAGGGGTGACGTTGGAAAAGCAGTGCCTGAGTGATGTAAGCACGTGCGAACAAAGGTGAACGCAAATTGGAGAAAGCAAAGAACATTGTAAATTCCTCATTTATATAAGGTATTTTGTAGATTTTAAGCGACACGTATAGTCAATGACATCCTACTGTTCATGTAGCAAGAGAAAGAATAAATCTAGGCTAAGGGAAGCAGGTTAATGGAGCTTACTGTCATGAATAATCAAGAGTGGTCTCCACTTGTTTTGTTACTCTCCTCTTTGAGAAAGCTATTTCTGTTTACTGGGACTATAAAAGGACACTATACGCGAACCTTGTAGTCCCAGTATCTGTCTATATTTCTGAGATGAGGTATTATGTACACTATTTACATTGTTCGGACTATCATCCTCATTTTTGTTGCCATATTTGTCACAACGTTTCGGCCGTTATATGTTCCAGCCTTCTTCAAGTGGTTGGAATGTCGAACTGAACCCTTAATTTCGTTCGCTGTGGTAGACTATTCTAGTTCCATGTGTCACACTCTTTGGGTCCTGTCACTGGATCTAACTAACGCCTTTATCCACTGTGTCATGTGTCCTTGAGACATGGCACGTGGAAGTGTGAGTTCAATACCTGGTTAAGGTGGCGGAGAACTTGGAGAGGAGAATTAACAGGAGATATGACATCAATTAGACATGGTACGTGGAACTAGAACAGTCTACCCCAGCGCGAGAAATAAAGGGTTCAGTTCGACATTCCAACCACCTGAAGAAGGCCGGAGTGTACAACCGCCGAAACGTTGTGATAAATATGGCAACAAAGATGAGGACGATAGTCTTAACAATGTAAATAGCTTGTATTCTCAGTTGAATAAAGCTTTCCATAAGCCTACGCCTGTGTACGTTTGTCATTACACTTACCTGTACCTTTAAGGTGAGCCAGAATACCGTGAGAATGAAGGCCTATCAGGTAGGTTACTGTCACCGGAAAATGCATGAATTTTAACCCCTCCAGAAAAAATTACCCGTGTATAGTCCTTATTTTCTGCGTAAAAAGACTTATAATAAAATCTCGTACGATACTCGAGTATATACGGTAATTAGATTTCATGCATTTGCCTCTTCGCATGATAATTATTGTATAAGACTGAACGGCCGCTAATCTTCTCAAATCTCCCGCACATTCCGCACTATCATTTTAGATAACTAAAGCCACCATACTGAGAAAAGTCTTAGTTCGTACTCTTCCAGTGCATGCAATCTCGAATATACTTTTGTAAGGTTCCATGTGTCACGATTGTTAACGACACGAATATAACCTTCAGGATACGCCATTTTCTCGTTTCCTAGGCAAGGTCCTGATCTGTTTTTTGCTCTCTATTTGTAGAAAAATAAGAAGTAATCTATATCTTGTTTTCGAATCTAACCATATCACTGCTTTCAAGCAGTGATATGGTTAGATTAGAAAACAAGATATAGATTAGCGTCTAAAAAAATGTCTTCGCAATAAATCCAATAATAAATTGTTTTTCACCTTGATTTGTACAAAATGTATTTCTTTATGTTGCTTTTTTTTTGCTTTTATTTTTTAAAAGTTAAATATTTCAAAATCTTTTGTGCCAACAAGAAAGGGTTTTTAACTTCATTTATAAAAATTCTATTTATTTATTGTTTATTGTGCTATAAAATTTTTGTCAGTGCTCGTGTGAATTGAGGGCTCCTCGTGTCGAACAAATAACGAGGAAGGAGCATGCGAATGAACAGCCTTGTACTTACTCGCCAACGAGACTTTATTTAAATTACGTATCAAAGAAAGAAAGAAAGAAAGAAAGAAAGAAAGAAAGAAAGAAAGAAAGAATGAAAGAAAGAAAGGGCGAATGAATGAATGAAAGAAAAAATGATAGAACGAAAAAAAGAACAAAAAAGAAAAAGAAAGAAAGGAAAGGAGGAATAAAAGAAGGAAAGGTTGGAAGAAAGAAAACAAATGAAAGAAAAAAACCGTAAATTTCTAGATGTATATTCAAATGCACAGAATAAAAAAAGAAAGAAAAAAAGAAAGAAAAAAGAAAGAAAGAGAGAGAGAGAGAAATAAAGAAAGAAGAAAATAACGAAAAAAAAAACAACAAAGAAAGAAAAGTAGAGAGGAATAAATCTATGGAAAAATGAAAGAAACATAAGAACAAAAGAAAGAAATCGTAATTATTTTTTAATCATTTTACCCCAAGCAAGGCGATAATACCACTAAGACGCAAGGGGGTTTCTGAGTAAAAGTTAGTGAGGAGAAAGGACAATAAATTACAGGATTCATGGAGACAGAAAAAGGCGAATTAAATTTTGAAGGTCATAGGTGACAGGAAGCAAAAAGCCGGAAGAGAGTTACACAGGCGAGAAGTGTCAGAGAAGAAACTATACAGTACGTCCCCCGTATCCGCGGGGGTTAGGGACTAGAACCGGCCGCGAATAGTTAGAATCCGCTAATACTTGTAACCCCCCACCCCCTAAAAGTGCTTATAAGTACCTATTTTGATTATTAAAACCTCATATCCCTTAAACTTTCATCATAGACACTTTAGAAACATTTCAGAACCTTTATAAAACATATTTGAAAAATAGTATTGTTGACTATACACTTAGCGTAAATTTTCTTTCATACGTACAATAACCGTTTTTAATTACGCATAGATCGATACAACCATTGAAAATACTGTATAAAATATGTGTAATAAGACATAAAATATAAAGTTTAAAACATTTTCTAAAAACAGAACTGTGTTGATGCTCCCAAACTTAGCATAAACCACTTTTAAGACCCCAGCTGCACCCCCCTAACAAAGAACAAAGCCCAGGCGCTACGCATGTTTTTGCGGGTTTTTTTTCTACAATGAAGATGTACAATTCAATTTACTATAAAAATGCACTGTTATATGTTTTAAGTCACTTAATAAAAAGGAAAATAATACGAGAATATTTTAAATATTTTCTATCGAAAAGATACGTGAATCGACGGAGTTCTTAGCGAATAATTTGTACATACGTTCTTCAGTAAAACACGCGAATATTCGGAGTTTCCGCGAATAACAAGTACACATGTTCTGAAGAAAAATCCACGAATGTGTGAAACCGCGAATGCTGAAACGCGAATAGTCGAAGGCTCACTGTAGAATTTACGGTTCCATCTTGCTATTTCAACCGTAAAACGATAAAACCTAGATGCTAAATACGCTTAAATTTCAAGGCGGAAAGCTCATTAGGACAACTGTCATGAAAATATTTATAAAAAGAGTACAATAGAAATGTATCAGAAGACGAGATGCCAGATCAGGACCGATAACATTACAGACCGTTCTTGAGATTTTTTGGAGAATTTTGAGTTATATAACCGGAGCAGTGGATCAGGTATGGCAACAATAGTCAGTGCTTGGACGGATGGTAGATTTATAAATGTGCAACAAGGGATTCTGTTGACAAAAACTGCATGGCACGACGAAGTGAACCAACTTTACTATCAGTAGACATTGCAATGGATTCAATATAAACAATCCACTTCATGTCAGCGAAAAACGTGAGATGAAGAAGACGCAATGAGTTTGCTTTCGAGCGGGTCAGCATCAGCCATGTTGATGAATTACAAAAATGATTCATTAAGATGACTAAAATGAAGGAAGTTTCGTTTTAAAGCCGTTAATATTTCTGTCTATATCTCTGAGATGAGGTATTATGATTACTTGCATTATTTACATTACTCGGACTATTATCCTCATCTTCATTGCCATATTCACAACGTTTCAGCCGTTGTATACTCCAGCCTTTCTGTCTATGTCTTTCTATACATCTGTCTATATCTCTGAGATGAGGTATTATGATTACTTGTATGGTTCATTAAGATGACTAAAATGAAGTAAGTTTCCTTTTAAAGGCGTTAAAATTTACAAGCCATGTCTTGCCCATGTTAACAATTAATTGGAAGCCATTTCTGAGATCAGCGGAAAGTTTTAATTTATTGGACTTACTATTAAAACAGAAACAAATACTTTTATTGGGAACTTCATCGTAAAAGCCGAGTAACGAACTGATGATATAGGGAAGGTCGCTCATGAAGATAAAAAAATAGCTCCAATGATAGAGCCTCAGGGAATATATGCATTCATGTAAAAGAATCTATATGTAAATGCAAAGAAAGAAAGAAAGAAAGAAAGAAAGAACATAAAAAGACTGAAATGAATGGAGGAATAAAATAAGGAAAGAATGAAAGAAAGAAAAGAAAGAAAGAAAGGACAAATGAATGAATGAAAGAACTAAAGAAAAAAGAACAAAAAAGTCAAAGAAAGAAAAGAGAGGGGGGAATAAAAGAGGGAAAGATTGCAAAAAAGAATAAAAAAGAAGCCGTAAATATTTCGATGTATATGCAAATGTACTTAAAAAGGGATTGGAGAAAGAAAGAAAGATGTATAGTGAAATTCACGGAAAAAGAATATAGGAAAATCGAAAGAATGACAAAAAGAAAGAAACAATCAAACAAACCGTAAACAAAGAAAAAAAAAGAAAGAAATCGTAAATTTTTAGATGTATATCGAAATGAACATCAAAACGAATTAGAAAAATAGAAAGAAAAAAAGAAAGAAAGAAAGAAAAGAAAGACAGGAAGAAAAAAGCCGTAATTCCCCCCACCCCACCCCCAAAAAAATAAGTAAGAAAAAAAGAAAGAAAGAAAAGAAAGACAGGAAGAAAGAAGCCGTAATTCCCCACCACCCACCCACCCCAAAAAATAAGTAAGACAAAAAGAAAGAAAGATAGAAAGAAAGCAGCAAAGAAATAAAGAACCCGTAAATTTCGAGATGTGCAGTGGGGGAAACAAATATTCGTTCACATACAAATTTTTAATTTATTGTATTTCCAACTAATCAATAAATATAATTTTCATATCATTACACAGATGCATCATAACTAAATATGCACAGAAAACAGAAAAAATTGATTTAATTGAAATAAACCCCATATTTATCCATTTTAATGGGTGAAAAAAGTATTCGTACAATACAAAAAAGAATTATTCATTTCTAAAGCAACCAACCTCTTGTAGTTCTCAGTGATTTGCAAATTTTAGTTGGTATTTGGTTCCATTCTTCTTCACATAAGGTCTTCAGATCTGGGATGTTTATTGGAGCTCCCGATTGGATTTGAATTTCCATGTTCAAAGTTAATATTATTAAGTGTTGTTTTTTCATTTTATTAATAAGGCTTCCATTATTTTTAGCCTTTTTTTGCATGCAGATGATGCTATTATATTAGTGTTGTCAACAAGTATGTTACGAATAGTGTCCGGTAGGTCTCCATGAATATTTAAATGAGATCTAATTGAGCTATGGTCAGAAAGGTATAGAGTGAGCCTGCGTGTCAAACATGTTGTAGTGCAGCCTATATAATTATTTACGAATTTTGATTGATCCGGAATACTATTCCTTAATGGCATTTAAATTCGTAAATAATATTTGCCCTATTTAATTTTGTACTCGGAGGTTAATTATTTTTATAAGGTTAGAGGTTTTAAATTTTTTGTAATAAATAATTAATGTAATTTTTTTGCTATTATCAACTGGTGTCATGCATTTTTTTATAATGTTCTTAATTCTGCATTCATCCTGTTTATAATTTTTGTTCATCTGATTTTTATAAAAAATATTAATATTATTGTTTATGTTTGTATTCTCGCCATTGCTATTAGCTACCTTAGACAGGAAACGCTTAATGTGGAAATCCAACAATTGATTAGGAAATCCGTTATGAATCAGCGTTTGCTTTACATTGTTTAATTCTTTAAAGAAAAGCATGTGAGAGGATGAGTTCTCGTGCGTTTTCGTGAAGAAATTTTTAATAACATCTATTTATAATATTATATATAATATTATTATTATTACACAAGGATGATTCGATTTTTCAACTTAATTGAATAATTAGCATAATGTGTATGTTTAAGCGTGTTGTAGGGATGATGCAATTTTCGAATACGGTTGTGGCCTTGTTCATGAAAACTCGAATCAAGGTATAGCCGAAAGCGCTCGGAACTATAAAACATTTGGACAGTTTTTACACATTCTTTCTCCAGTAAAGAAAGCTCTTGTTCGAACACAAGAAAAATTAAATAAAATGCTTAACCGTAGTAACTTGTCTGTCATTTTTAATGAAACATGCATAAACGAAGGATTGCTGCCTAAATATACAACTATATATATATATATATATATATATATATATATATATATATATATATATATATATGTTTGTGTGTGTGTGTGTGTGTGTGTGTGTGTGTGTGTGTGTGTGTGTGTGAGGGGACAATAATAAGCCAATAAATGACAAGATGACATTACTTTCCGGGAAGTAACTTCTTCAAGTTGATGGAAGCAATCTTATATAAAACATAGTAGGGAATACGAGGATAGATGGCGGTTTTTAAATTCAAATGGAAAGAACACGAGACACCCAACATTTAAATTTAAATTTTTTAACATACAATGCTAAATTTAGTCTGTGTCATTCAGCCTTTTAATGTCTTTATTTTTACCGTTATTATTATTATTGTTATTATTAATTTTGTTTCTATTAATATTATTATTAGCATTATTATTATTACTAATTTAGTTACTATTATTATTATTATTAATTTAGTTACTATTAATATTATTATTTACAAGGCACAACAGCCTGTGCAAGACCATCATGCAAGACACCGTAGAAGGTGGACGTAGGAGAGGACCCCAACGCCAATAACTGGATGGACAATGTTAAACAATGGGCAGATACTACTACTACTACTACTACTACTACTAATAATAATAATAATAATGATAATAATGATGATCAGAATACTACCACTACCAATAATAATAATAATAATGATGATCAGAATACTACTACTACCAATAATAATAATAATAATATAGTTACTATTAATATTATTATTTACAAGGCATAACAGCCTGTGCAAGACCATCATGCAAGACACCGTAGAAGGTGGACCTAGGAGAGGACGCCAACGCCAATAACTGGATGGACAATGTCAAACAATGGACAGGTATGACTGTACAAGAACTGCTGATGGCTGCCATTGATAGACCGTTGGGGAAATGAGTTTTGATTGGCTTTTGCATTCGGATCCGACCTACGATTATAAAAGTAAAGGGGATGATGATGATGATGATGAATATTATTGTCAGCATTATTATTATTACTAATTTAGTTACTATTATTATTATTACTAATTTAGTTACCATTAATATTATTATTTGCAAGGCACGACAGCCTGTGCAAGACCATCATGCAAGACACCACTGGAAGTGGACGTAGGAGAGGACACCAACGCCAATAACAGGATGGACAATGTCAAACAATTGACAGGTATGACTGCATTTAGCCATTTCAAGTGATAAATGATGGGACATTGCTGCCAATCTAGTACCGCATTTAAATTCATTAAATCTAGGGTACCATACCAGTTATGGCGTTGGAAAAATAACTGAAGTCGAGATGCCAAGTCAGAAACGATAACATTGCAAATTCTTCTTTGGATTTGATCAGGAATATCTAAATATATGGCAGGAGCAGCAGACCAGATGTGGCAGCAGTATTCAAAGAATAATATGTAAGATAGATTCTGTAAGAAGTTGCCTAGCACAACACAATAAACTGACTTTCTTAGCAGTAAATCTAGCAAAGATGAATAGAAGATTTATAAAGATGTAAGATAAATTCTGGAAGGAAAAAGTTGTCTAGGACAACACAATGAACCAACATTCTGAGCAGCAGATCAAGCAGTTGATTCAATATAATCATTCCACTTCCTTTCAGCAGAAAAAATTAGTCCGAAAAGGCGTGATGAGTCACTCTCCTGAAGGTTAGCATCAGTCATGCTAATGGAAGGTAAAAAGGGTTCTCATAGAAAATTAAAAGAGAGCAGTTTTATTCAATATACACTGTGTGCTTTAGGTATTCAAAGATGTGATAAAAATGATCTTGAACAGAAAGTCAACATCCTCCACCAAGCTTCCCAAAAAATAAACTTTTCAAAAACAGAAATTATGATCTGGAATTAGAAGGAAAGTAAAGATGGCACCTATCCCGAACCCATCATAAAAATGAAAACATCCTCTATCAAGTGTTTTAAGAAATAGGACTCAAGATAAACCTTTACGAAACAGAAACTATGATCTGGAATTGGAATGAAAGCAATGATGGCACCTTCAGAATCCATCAAAAAAAAAAATATCCTCTATCAAGTGTTTTAAGAAATAGGACTCAAGATAAACCTTTGGGAAAAGAAACTATGATCTGAATTGGAATGAAAGCAATGATGGCACCTACTCAGAATCCATCATCAAAATGAAAATATCCTCTATCAAGTGTTTTAAGAAATAGGACTCAAGATAAACCTTTACGAAACAGAAACTATGATCTGGAATTGGAATGAAAGCAATGATGGCACCTACTCTGAATCCATCATCAAAATGAAAATATCCTCTATCAAGTGTTTTAAGAAATAGGACTCAAGATAAACCTTTACGAAACAGAAACTATGATCTGGAATTGGAATGAAAGCAATGATGGCACCTATCTGAATCCATCATCAAATTGAAAACATCCTCTATTAAGTGTTCGAAGAAATAAGACTCAAGATATACCTTTCCAAAATAGAAACTATGATCTGGAATTGGAATGAAAGCCATTATGGCACCTACTCTGAATCCATCATCAAAAGGAAAGCATCCTCTATCAAGTGTTCTAAGAAATAAGACTCAAGATAAACAATTCCAAACAGAAACTATGATCTGGAATTGAATGAAAGCAATGATGGCACCTACTCTGAATCCATCATCAAAATGAAAACATCCTCTATCAATGTTCTAAGAAATAGGACTCAAGATAAACCTTTCCAAAATAGAAACTATGATCTGGAATTGGAATGAAAGCCATTATGGCACCTACTCTGAATCCATCATCAAAAGGAAAGCATCCTCTATCAAGTGTTCTAAGAAATAAGACTCAAGATAAACAATTCCAAATCAGAAACTATGATCTGGAATTGCAATGAAAGCAATGATGGCACCTACTCTGAATCCATCATCAAAATGAAAACATCCTCTATCAAGTGTTCTAAGAAATAGGACTCAAGATAAACCTTTCCAAAATAGAAACTATGATCTGGAATTGGAATGAAAGCCCTGATGGCACCTACTCTGAATCCATCATCAAAATGAAAACATCCTCTAGGAAGTGTTTTAAGAAATAGGATTCAAGATAAACCTTTCCAAAACAGAAACTATGATCTGGAATTGGAATGAAAGCAGGGATGTCACCTACCCTGAATCCATCATCAAAATGAAAACATCCTCTATCAAGTGTTCTAAGAAATAGGACTCAAGATAAACCTTTCCAAAACAGAAATTATGATCTGGAATTGGAATGAAAGCAGTGATGGCACCTACTCTGAATCCATCATCAAAATGAAAACATCCTCTATCAAGTGTTCTAAGAAATAGGACTCAAGATAAACCTTTCCAAAACAGAAACTATGATCTGGAATTGGAATGAAAGCAATGATGGCACCTACTCTGAATCCATCATCAAAATGAAAACATCCTCTATCAAGCGTTCTAAGAAATAGGACTCAAGATAAACCTTTCCCAAATAGAAACTATGATCTGGAATTGGAATGAAAGCCCTGATGGCACCTACTCTGAATCCATCATCAAAATGAAAACATCCTCTAGGAAGTGTTTTAAGAAATAGGACTCAAGATAAACCTTTCCAAAACAGAAACTATGATCTGGAATTGGAATGAAAGCAGTGATGACACCTACTCTGAATCCATCATCAAAATGAAAACATCCTCTATCAAGTGTTCTAAGAAATAGGACTCAAGATAAACCTTTCCAAAACAGAAATTATGATCTGGAATTGGAATGAAAGCAGTGATGGCACCTACTCTGAATCCATCATCAAAATGAAAACATCCTCTATCAAGTGTTCTAAGAAATAGGACTCAAGATAAACCTTTCCAAAACAGAAACTAAATCTGGAATTGGAAAATGATGGCACCTCTCTGAATCCATCATCAAAATGAAAACATCCTCTATCAAGCGTTCTAAAAAAGGGACTCAAGATAAACCTTTCCCAAATAGATGATCTGGAATTGGAATGAAAGCCCTGATGGCACCTACCTGAATCCATCATCAAATGAAAACATCCTCTAGGAAGTGTTTTAAGAAATAGGACTCAAGATAAACCTTTCCAAAACAGAAACTATGATCTGGAATTGGAATGAAAGCAGGGATGTCACCTACCTGAATCCATCATCAAAATGAAAAACATCCTCTATCAAGTGTTCTAAGAAATAGGACTCAAGATAAACCTTTCAAAACAGAAATTATGATCTGGAATTGGAATGAAAGCTTGATGGCACCTACTCTGAATCCATCATCAAAATGAAAACATCCTCTATCAAGTGTTCTAAGAAATAGGACTCAAGATAAACCTTTCCAAAACAGAAACTATGATCTGAATTGGAATGAAAGCAATGATGGCACCTACTCTGAATCCATCATCAAAATGAAAACATCCTCTATCAAGCGTTCTAAGAAATAGGACTCAAGATAAACCTTTCCCAAATAGAAACTATGATCTGGAATTGGAATGAAAGCCCTGATGGCACCTACTCTGAATCCATAATCAAAATGAAAACATCCTCTAGGAAGTGTTTTAAGAAATAGGACTCAAGATAAACCTTTCCAAAACAGAAACTATGATCTGGAATTGGAATGAAAGCAGTGATGTCACCTACTCTGAATCCATCATCAAAATGAAAACATCCTCTATCAAGTGTTCTAAGAAATAGGACTTAAGATAAACCTTTCCAAAATAGAAACTATGATCTGGAATTGGAATGAAAGCAGTGATGGCACCTACTCTGAATCCATCATCAAAATGAAAACATCCTCTATCAAGTGTTCTAAGAAATAGGACTTAAGATAAACCTTTCCAAAATAGAAACTCTGATCTGGAATTTGAATGAAAGCAGTGATGGCACCTCCTCTGAACTCACATATTTTGGGGGCCTTTCGAAGTGTATATGCCTTTGGGGCCCTTCGAAGCCAATATCTACTATCTCTATTTTCATATTCGAAATGTAAAATAATTTCTATGGAATTTTTTGATTTCTTTTATAATCTAACATTAATTCTTATTACTATAAATGATATATTGACAATGTTTAACCTTCGCACATGCAAGAAAAAATATAGTGTCAAATGGCCGTTTTATTCCCTTGATATCGCTATTATTTTATAACTACCTTCACTCCACCAGCAATATTTATTGTTTTAATGAGTGATGATTAGAATTTTAATAAAGCCTGAACATATGAAATTGGATTTATATATTTTTTGATTCTTCAGAATTAGCAACAAAGATATTAAACAGTATTTATTTATTATATTGTGTATTTAATCAGTCAACAGATTTTCTAGGCACTTTTTTTTTTAATTAGCTATGATTTAAAACCTTTTCAAAATTATGTTTTTCACAGAAAGAAGAAAGAATGTAACCTATAATTACTGGAATTTCAGGTCTTGAATTTCTATTGATCCAAGATTACTGTTAAATAAAAAATTGGAAAATTAAATCAAGAAGCAATCAGATATAAAATGATTTCAGAAAAAGAAAATGTATTATGTCCAGAAAATCACATTTATTCAAATTTTATAATTCATTGATATAAAATCTTGAACAGAAAAAAGAAAAACTTGTTTCCATAATTATTATTTATAAAATGTTAAATAAGAAATATTGCATTGTAGATAATTTTGTAATTTTTTAAGAAATTTTTAAATAAAAAGATTTTTCACATTTATTTCTTTATTAAAAGGTAAATAATTTTTGTAATCTTTTAAATAATAACTATTGCTGAGGGAGTGAACATAGTTAAAATAACAGCAAGTATCAATGGAAAAAACCGTCCTTTTAAAAAAACATTTTTCCTATGTTTGCCCACAAATCATACAATGTTTACCTCACCAAGAGTAAAAAAAAATCGCTATATTATTCATTTAGTCATAAAAGTACCAGCCATATTTTATTGATCAATGCTTTAAATAGAGAATTAAAAATTAAAATGCAATCAAATGCATTTCATTTTACTTTTCCAGGTTTTCTCTCTTTATTATTTGTTAAATATTCTTCAGTCAACAGAGTTCAATATTTGCTTCTTTCTTTAAAATCTTCTGAAATACCAAAATTAAAGAAAATATTAATTAAATACACCAAGAAAGAATCTTCATTTCTTTCTTTTATTTTTTAATAAATGATTTTTGACATTTATTTCTTTATAAGAAAGTAAATAATTTTTATTACTTTAAATGATATATTGGCAATGTTTAACCTTCGTGCCTACAAAAAAAAAAGTGTGAAAAGGATGTTTTTACCCTTGACACCGCCATTGTTTTATACTACCTTCATTCCTTCAGCAATGTTTATTGCTTTAAAAAGTGATCATTAGAATTTTAATAAAGCCCAGTCATATGAAAGTGGATTTATATATTTTCTTTAGTCTTGAGAATTGGCAAAACAGTTACTAAACACTAGTTATTTATTAGATTCCTTATTTAATTTGTTAGCAAAATTTCTAGTCATATTTTAATTAGCAACAATTTAAAAACAAATAAGAGAAGGGGTAACCTCTAATTTCTGGAGTTTCATGTTTTGGATTTCTATTGATTAAGCAACCTTGTTCCTGGATTACGGTTATAAAGGGTGTTCCAATAACTTGGCCGATTTTAATGCGATTTAAGTTTAAGCGTATAATGACTTTTTTTCTTTTTCTTTCAGATTTGGCGAACATTTGGGCGATATAAGTTTTCACACATAATTGCCATGACTTAAATAACATGATCCAATAGAGAAATAAATAAATTTTCACCAATAACACTGATTTATTTACTGCTGACTTTGATCCATTTTAATGAAGCACCCTTATATATAATCCATCTTAATGAAACACCCTTTATAAAAAAAATTGGAAAATTAAAATACTATCCCACAAACGCAGGTGTTCCTCAAGAATCTATCCTAGACGTCATAGGTTCCCAAGTAGGCATCTACACAGACAACACTACTATTTACTCCTGCCTCAAAAACAAATCTTGTGTCGCTGTCAAAATTAATCTGGCTGTGTTGGAAAGGACCTCAAAAGCAAAACTGCTCTCTATTATTCACTACAGAGAACCATCCCTGCACGCTCCCATTAGAATGTCTGACGCTCAACTCCCCAAGAGCACCTCTTTGTGACTGCTCAGTCTTACAATGACTGCTGACCTGAGATGGAAGAAATACATTGAGTCAATAGCTCGTTTACCACAAGGAAAGTTGGCTCCCTGTGCTGCGCATGGAAATTTTTCTTGCTGGAGTCAATCCTTCAAATTTACAAATCAACCATTCGCCCTTGCATGGAGTATTACTGTCATATATGGTCTGGAGCTCCTTCTGTTTGCCTCGGGGTTCTTGATAAGATCCAGAGACGGATATGCAATGTAATTGGCCCTGATCTGGCATCTCGTCTGCAGTCGCTCTCTCACAGATGTGTCATCACCTCTCTCTGTCCTTTTACAAATACTTTCACGGTAACTGTTCTGATGAGATGCTTTCGCTGGTTCCCAGACTTCATGAGTTCAAGCGTCCTACGAGGCTGGCATCTCGCTCTCACCGTTTCACTGTTGAAACTGTTAAATGTAGCCGTCTCTTCTACTCCAATATCTTCATGTCGCACACTTCTCGCTTGTGGAACTCCATCCCCTTTTCCTGTTTCCCTGATAGCTATAATCTCTAACTATTCAAATGTAATGTCAATAAGACATCTCAAGATGCCTTGATCTATCCACTATCCTTCTATTAATCCTTTCCTCTATCACTTCTATTTGCTCTCGCTCCAACTCTCTGTAACCCCTTGCGTGCTAGTGTCTTCCCACCTTGCATGGGGTGAAACAACTAATATATATATATATATATATATATATATATATATATATATATGTGTGTGTGTGTATATATATATATATATATATATATATATATATATATATATGTGTGTGTGTGTGTGTGTGTATATATATATATATATATATATGTATATATGTGTGTGTGTGTGTGTATATATATATATATATATATATATATATATATATATATATATATATATATGTGTGTGTGTGTATATATATATATATATATATATATATATATATATATATATATGTGTGTGTGTGTATATATATATATATATATATATATATATATATATATATATATATGTGTGTGTGTGTGTGTATATATATATATATATATATATATATATATATATGGGTAAATCTGAGATACAAAGTATCTGAAGAGAAAATGCATTATGTCCAGAAAATTTGAATTTTCTTGCTCTGTAGTTCATTAATATTGTTTATAAGATTATGAATCAAAAAAAGTTGTTTTTTAAAATGATAAATAATAAATATTGCATTGTATTATATATTTTGATAATTTTGTAATTTTTTTTTTAGAAATTTTTGAATAAAAATATTTTTCTCCAATTTTATAAAATTTATAAAAGGTAAATAATAAATATGACATTACACTTGGTTCATATATTTTGATAATCTTGTAAATAAACATTTTCTAGATGTGTCTTGATCGTTTTCAACAATGGTGGTGTCTAGGGAATAACCATCTTTTCGCACACCGTTTATTTTCTGCGGGCACGGATTTTAAACTATACGGTGATATTTTGAGGATACGTGTGTTTGAATAGACAACACTGTTTTTTGTTTGTTATTTTTCTTTTTTTTTTTAGTTATTTTTTAGCGTAATTAACGTCTACTGCCTTGGGCATTCGAGAGTCTTAATAAAAAAGAACTGTGCTTTTCTGTTAAGGTTCGTATCTACGAACCTCCTTAAGATGGTGAAACCAGCTTTAAGCTAGATGCGTTCTTTAGATGCCTTAGGGACGCTAGAATTCAAAACAAAGGCTTAACTACCCATTTTTAAAATTGATGCAAACGTTATCAACGCCATGAGAAAAGAAAAAAAAAGATAAAACACAATGTTTAACGATATTTCGACAGTATATCTGTCTTCAATTTATGCTTAAAAAATTGCATAAAAGTATAAAAAATATATTTAAAAAATACAAGTCTTTGTACAAACGTCGCTTCTCTTGAGAAAAACGGATGTAGTAGTAATCAACGCGACAATGCGAAGGAAACACGTCTAGCGTGAATAGAATGCGACTGTAACGTAACATGATAGAGATGATACTCATTTTGAAATTGGCAAAATTCAAAGCCTTCTAGAAATTAGTTTCACATATTTGTCACTCCTTTTGATATTATTTCCAAGGCCTTAATTGCAGGTAATATTTTAGTCTTGAGATGCAACATGCTACATGTAATTTGTATCTCGAGGACCTTATATTCACTCGTTTTCAAAGAAGTGTTTTTGTCGGCTTGGCCTGCAAACATCTATCAGAAGACAGGTGTTTTCAAGATGATTTTTCACAATTATATCTGGTCAATTTGCGTAGATTTTCCTATCAGGCTAAATTCTGAAATTCTAGGAGATGATAACCTCTTCATTCTGCACAATTTCTCAAGGTTTACATTCATGCCAATTCTCAATAAGTTTTATTTTCAGTTGTCTTTCTTACTTCTTTTCTCATTTTCGCTTACTTTTCATTAGTTTTTTTTTTAAGTAATGCATTTCTGAAAATTACGTGCACTTGTACATTCTATACTACTGAACAAAGATTTTTTCTCCATTAATCTGGTGACCTCATCAATATTTTTCTCTACTGAGTCCCAGTCTTCATCATCCTTCATATTTTCATCATTATAGGAAAAATTTGATTCTGCCTCTAACTCTTGACAATCTAAAATCATTTTGAAGTAATTCTACTGTTGAATTCTTTTGTAATTCATTAGTGTCTTTATTTATCTATTCTTTTAAGTCATCTGAAGTGAGAGTATTCAGTGGATTATCTGCAAGTACAAGTTTAGTGTTTCATTCACATTCTGAGCTCCTTCTTTGTTAATTTGCAAACTCAACGAATTAGGAGCGTCATCAAATTTTTCAATAATCTCTAATTTCTGACTTAATGTGAAAGAATTTCTTTTCCTTTTTCTTCCAGTTGAAGTTTCTTCTCTGCAAGATATTATGGGTTGAGAAATTTCAAGTTACTAACAATTATCTGCAAAGGAATGAAAAATATTAGAATGTAGAATATTCCTACAACATCTCAATGACAACACTGAGATGTCTGGATATGAAGACTTCTACTCTATGTGTGTGTATCTATTCTATCTATCTATCTATCTATCTATCTATATATATATATATATATATATATTTATAATGAGAGAGAGAGAGATAGATAGATTGATAGATAGATAGATGCATATATATATATATATATATATATATATATATATATATATATATATATATATATATCTATATATATATATATATATATATATATATATATACATATATATATATATATATATATATGCATATACATATATATAGATAGAGATGCATATATATATATATATATATATATATATATATATATATATATATTATGGTGGTTTAATAGAAGTGCTCAATATCAGAGATAGAGCTAACATATTTGGTTGGAGGTCACAAACTCACATCTATCCAACCATATATATATATATATATATATATATATATATATATATAAAAAAGTGAACATAAAGTCAACACTTAGATGCGACAATCTGTTTCATTGTATATGAAACAGATCGCCTCAGTTTGACTTATGTTCACTTTTATATTTACACACGCCTCTATCTCTGATATTGAGCATTTTATTCCATAAATATAGCACACCTTAAGACTATATTTCTTTATATATATATATATATATATATATATATATATATATATATATATATATATAGTTGAAGTTCTCATATCCGAATGCTTTCGGGCATCATGATTATAACTTAACAAAACACAATAACTTCTCGCAATATATGAACAATGAAGTGTCTCATGAAAGTAAATATTAATTTGCAATGTTTAATGATCAATAAGTTTTATTTTTAATTGTTTTTCTAGCTTCTTTTCTAATGTCGTTTACTTTTCGCCGTTCTTTTTTTTTTTTTTTTTTTTTTTTTTAAAGTAAGGCATTTCTTCAAATTACTTGTACTTGTAAATCATGTACTACTAACAACATGGAAAAACGTTTTCATGTGACGCGGTTCATACTTTAGGATTTCATCGGTCAAATGTGATGTTTTCGTTGATGCGACTACACATGCGCATGAAGGAGAGGGGACGTCGATAATTCTAAATTTATATCTTTTATTATTATTGTTATTATTATTTGTTTCGGGAATATAATTTAGCCGATTTCATTTAGATTCTTTTACATTTTGTTTATGTTTCCGTCACTTTTGTTATAAAATATCCTACTTTGGGAAAATAGAAGATCAGCCAGGAATGTTGAAACGTTTTAAGAACATGGACACAGATTTACTGCGGATGATCTTACGATTAAAGCGCTTTCTAAACATTTTCAGAAGTTATAGAGGTGAAATGCTTTATCGGATATCATTTTCGTAATATACTTCCTTGAATGTTTCTCCAAGAGTCAAGTATAAAACCGGTCAATTTACCTATATCATCAAGTATAATGCCTTACTTAAAAAAAAAAAAAAAAGAACAAAGAAAAGTAAACGACATAAGAAAAGAAATAAGAAAGACAATTGAAAATAAAACTTATTGATCATTAAACATTACAAATTAATATTTACTTTCGTGAGAAACTTTAACGCCGACCAATATTTACGTGTAAATTCAAATATAAACGCGACAAATACGGCCAGTATAGACTCGAGTATAAACTAGACACTAATTCAAATTAGTTCACTAATATAAACGAGCCCCACATGGCACATTTCAAGCTAATTTCTAACGCTTATTTGGTTTATAGTCAGTTTATGTCTGTTTTATCTAAAACATATTAAAACCATCCAAAAATACACAAACGAGTTGTTGTTTTTTTTTGTCTCCCTTTAAACAGAAAAGTACTAATAAAAGATTGTAAACAAACTAAATTTTTTTTTTTAAATTAGGCAGTAATACAAACTAAATACAAGTAAAAAAAACTTACCAACAATTTCTCTATAAATCAATTTTCTTCTAACCTTTGCCTTTTTAAAAACATTCTACAATATTTTTTCGAAATTCATCCGATGAAAACTTTTGTTTGTTGTAAATATATTCACAACAATTTTTGCTGCAAAGTGAAACTTTTTTCAGTGTGTTGTTCACAAGTAAAAACATATTTTGGAGAATAAGTTTCCAAAATTCTTTCAACAGACTCTCTTTGTAGTGGATTCATTGTGTTTTACAATAAATTTATCTGCATAGTCAAATATAGCAAAACAAGCACAAACGATCTCTGCTATTTGGCTAGATGAAACTGTAAGACCTCGAGAAAGTAAGTCAGAGTAATGCTTCTCTGTAGCATCATCACCATCATTGCCTACTATGACCAGACAACACATTTCACATTATAATTTTCTCTAATAAAGAAAAAGATGGTCACGGAAATTTCTCCAGAAGTAATTTGTAGGCTTGTTGAGACGTATAGCGCATTAGTAAGGCATAACGTATTAGTTCTGCAGAAAATGAAGGACAACCTTTTGGTTGGCAATGTTCTCTTTTTTGCAAATTTTTTAGATTTGACTATAGTTGTTCTTCCACCACGTTTTGTATGTAGTTTTGAAAATTTTTTAACATGTTAAATTCTTTGAGTTTAGCATTATGTCCATGTATAAACCACGATATAGGGGTTCCATCACACTGGAGTTGGACGTGAAGGTTTTGGTTAATGCAAATACATTCTTTTATAGATGGAAAATGGGTTTTACGGTCAAAAACTATTTTATAAATTAAAATATAATCATCGTATTTTTAAAATTCAAAACCGTTAGGACACACTGCAATTGAGTTAAAATCCTTTATCATATCAGCTGAAATAAAATCATGGAATTCATCAGTTTGATCCTGTCATTGTTTTGAAGGTTTTCTGAATTCCATTGTATTCGGCAAAAGAGACAGTTTTTTTTATTTATTCTGAAGCTATTGTTTTGTTTTTCATTCAAAATAAATTTTTCTTCAAAATGTTTTATAAAGAGAACTGAATTTTTCGTAGGAATTCAATCAATGCAATTAGCGAATTTTATCCATTTATCTATGAGGTCGGATTTTCCACGAAGAAAAGAATATGTCGATACTTTTTCACTGTTAGTAACATATCCACTAGAAAAGCTAAGTGCAAGACATTGGTTAACCATTTTTGTTAAACAGCACATCACAACAAAGTTTATAATTTAATCTTTAAATACAATGGACTGAGTTAGAAAATTTACGTAATAGCGTTCATTTGCAAAACGGGCCGCATAAGCAATTTAAAAAAAAAGGATGTAAATATGCCTTTTAGTGTTGAAAATATGTCTAAGGAATTGAAATAACGTCTGATAAATTCTGCGTAATCGTACATTGTTAATTTACGTTCTAAGAATTCACTTGTTAAAGTTAACTACCTTTCAGATTAGCAATTTTCTAAGCGGCTATTTACATTTTTTATATGACATCGGCCTGTTAGAATTCAACTTGTTATGTGACATGTGGGGTTGTATAATATTAGTTGGCCATAACCAGACAATTGTTTACCTATAGACACAAGGATAAGCCAGTCCAGTGTTTACCTATAGACTCAAGTATAAACTAGACCAATGTTTGCCTATAGACTCAAGTATAAACCAGACCAATGCTTCTCTATAGGTACAAGTATAAGCCAGATCAACGCTTATCTATAGACTCAATTATAAATCAGACCAACGTCTATCTATAGATTCAAGTATAAATAATTACAATTTTTACCGATAGACTCAAGTATAAACTAGACAAATGTTAACCTATGAACTCAAGTAGAAATCAAACCAACGCTTATCTATAGACTCATGTATAAATCAAACCAAATAAACTCAAGTATGAACTAAACAAATGTTTACCTATAGACTCAAGTATAAAGCAAAACAATGTTAACCTATGAACTCAAGTAGAAATCAGACCAATGCTTATCTATAGACTCACGTATAAATCAAACCAAATAAACTCAAGTACAAACTAGACCAATGTTTACCTATAGACTCAAGTATAAACTAAGACAATATTTACCTATGAACTCAAGTAGAAATCAGGCCAACACTTATCTATAGACTCACGTATAAATCAAACCGAAGCTTATCTATAAACTCAAGTATAAACTAAAACAAAAGTTACCTATAGACACGAGTATAAACCCAGCCAATGCTTACCTACTCACGTATAAACCAGACCGATGCTTATCTATGAACACAAGTAAAAAAGTAGCCAATGTTTTCCTATATACGCAAATATGAAGCCGACCAATTTGTTCCTTTATACTCAGATATAAACGGACTATGTAAAGACGTTTGACAAAGTATACGACAAGGATCTGTTGGAACTGCTCAGCAACCTTTTTATATTTTGGAAAGATATTAGAATAATCAAGAACCTATACAGGCAGCAAACTGCATGCGTGCGTATAGAGAATGAGTTCAACGTATATGAAGAAGTAGAAAGGGTCGTAAGGCAAGGACGTGTCTTCTCACCGGACATATTCAACCTATACAGCGAGGCAATTCTGAGAGAATTGTAAATCCTGCCAGTATTCAGCACTGGTGGCCACAATCTTGACAACATAAGATACGCAGATGACACAGTATTGATAGCAAACACGAAAAGAATTTACAAAACCTTCTACAGAAGGTCGCGAAGGAGAGCGAGAAGAAAGGACTAAGCATAAACTCCAAGAAAACAGAATGCATGGTCATCAGTAAAAGGATGAGCCCGAAATGCGATTTGCAGGTTGGGGGCACTAAAATCAAACAGGTGCAGAGGTTTAAATATTTGGGAATTGTCTTGACGGAGGATGGTAAATGCGACGCTAAGATCCGTAGACGTATTAGGATGGCCAAGGACACATTCCAAAAGCTGGGCAGAGTATTGCGAGACAGGTGGATTTCTTGAGTAACAAAGAAAAGAGTACTGAGCTGCTATGTGACATCTATCTTCCTTTACGGCAGCGAATGTTGGACGGTCTCCTCAAAGATGAAGTAGAGACTCGAGGCAGCGGAGATGTGGTTCTACAGAAGGATGCTGAGGATATCATGGACCGAGCGTGTGAGAAACGGTGAGGTTTTAGAGAGGATGCAAACAAGGAGGAAGATTATGCCTAACATCAGGAAGGGGTCGATGAAATTTCTGGAACACGTAACGAGAAAGGAGGACTTGGAGAATCTGATACCCACAGGTCGAACAGAGGAAAAAAGAAACAAGGGAAAGCAACGCATGAAATACCTGGCGGATTTAGGCAAGTGGATAGCAGAATGTGGTCTGGGGGACTTGGCAGATGTACGAAACTTGTTGATAGCTACAAGGGATATGGAGGAAGTGGAGAGCCGTGATCGCCTACGTCCTGAAGGGATACGGCACATAAAAAGAAAATAATTTTTGACAAAAGACACAAGTATAAACTCGAACAAATCTAATCACGCTATTAAAATATTTTAAGCAATCTAATAATTTATTGAATTTTACGTAGTTTGCCTTCAGCGTTTCTCAACCTTTTTACCCTTGCGTAACCCTTAAAATAAATTACATGTCTCAAGGGACCCCTGCGCAAAAACAAAATTATATACCATATCTTTCTCATTTTATTTTCATCGTTGTTCAAGTGGTAAATATCATAGTATATATTTTTGAATAACTGGTTTAAAAGAAAATTAATGATTCTTGGTCAAATTTTTTGGTAATGCTAACTAAAATTCATACTGTTATTTATAATACTTCATCAAGGGAGTTTTCATTCACACACACACAAATTCTAAACTCAAACGTAAAAAAAATAAACATAAGTAACCAATATCATATACCTATAATATAAATGTAAACAGAACAAAAAAACAGATAATTACTGCATCAGTTTTTTATTTATTTATTATCCTTTACTGGCAATGATGACAAGACACAAGGTAAAATCAAAAGCAAAATGTCCTGTGAACCAATAAACGGGCTAAGAAAATGTTACTTTTAGTGCCATTTGATAAAGTTGAAACATGTTTCTTAATGTGGTCACCTCCAGCCTGTTTTACTACACAAATACTTAATTCGAGGTCGAACTTTAGATAAAACACACGGATTTCATTCTCAATTGAGAGGAGACAATTTCTGCTTTTGATATTTGGTTAAATAAGAAAAGGCTTTCTCATTCATGTAAGACATTGAAAATTGCAACAATATATTAATTAAATGAAATTAAATAAAAGTCAAAAGCTATATCTCACCTCATCTCGCGGAAAACTTGTGGACCTTTTGCGAAGCCCTTGGAGACCTTTTGCGGAATATTAGTTAAAAAACGCTCTTTGCCTTTATAGTCTAACTTACAAAGGCGATTGTTTAAGAAATATTAGAAAATTACATATAAATTTAAATTTTACTATAGTTACCGCTCTCTGAACGTATTTACGAAAATTTTCACGTTTATACACACACGTACAAAATTATTTTTTAAAATACTGGGAATCGATGAATAGTAGTAAGCTTTTCCATCTATGATTCGTAAATATAGGGTTTATTTAATAACAATATCCCTTGACTGTTAAAAATTAATACAGCATTTTAAAAGATTTAATAGTTTATGGATTATTCTAATTGAAATAAAATTTTTAAAAGACAATTCTAGTAAAAATTCTAGTAAAAATTCTAGTAAAAAATAATTATTGGTCGGAATTTTTTTTCTTAAAGTGTATATAATACATTTTATTCTTAAAGCAATTAAAAGAATTTCTAATTAAATATCTTTGTTTTATTGCATTTTTTATTGTACGATTCAGAGCAGAGTTTCTGTAAAGTGGGGATCAAAAAGAAAAGTTTGACTAAAAGAAAAGAGATGGTTTAAGTTCTCTGAGGATTTGTCCTTATAAATAATAGATACATTAAGCGCTACAAAAAAGAATTTCTCGAAATTTTCTAAAATGAAATAAGTGGGCGGTGGGTGGGTGGAGGCGGTAACGAATATAAAAAAATGTTAACAAAATTTTATAAAAAAAAACCTAGGTAATTTTATTCATTTTAAATCATTAAAATCCGATTTTTTATTTTGTTTTTGATTTTTGCGAGAATTTCCTATTCAATGAGTTTTCACCGCAAAAAAGACTATTAATTTCCTATACAAATTCATAGCCCCGCTCCCCACCTTAACGAAAATTTCGAAGGTGCTAAAATGGATTTAAAAAAACAATTTTTACATCAAAACTCATTTGTTCTGTTCTTTTAATAAGACAACGATACTGAGGATAAAACTTTGTAATTAAGTTTGAAGAATTTTTTCATCATATTCATGTATACTCATTTCTTAGCGAATCTTTTGAGGTACACACACACACACACACACACACACACACACACACACATATATATATATAGTGTAAACATATATGGTAAACAGTAACTACTAATTTTAAGGATTCACATAAAACGATATATATATATATATATATATATATATATAGATAGATAGATAGATAGATAGATAGATAGATAGATAGATGCGTTTGTAGTCGAGTGGTTCGAAAGTTCCTTTGTCGATTTGTTACAAATGTGTCTGAGCAGGAGTCTGTGACAAGGATTATATAATGACAGGGGACACGGTTCCGTGTGCACGTGTTTGCTGGGACTTCTGGCTAATCCTTGTTACAGACGTTTGCTAAACACATTTTAAGAAATTTAAATCTATCTATCTATCTATCTATCTATCTATATATATATATATATATATATATATATATATATATATATATATCGTTTTATGACAATCCTTAAATTAGTAGTCATTGTTTGCATATATATATATATATATATATATATATATATATATATATATATATACATGTGTGTGTGTGTGTATACCTCCAAAGAAAAAAATGAGCCTACATGATGGAAAATGCCTCAAACTTAATAGAAAGTTTTATCGTCAGTATCTTTGTCTTATTATTAAAAAAAAACAGAACAGAGGGTTTTTAATGTAAAAATTGTTTTTTTAATCCATTTTAGCATCTTCAAAATTAGGTGGGACTATGAATTTGAATATATATATATATATATATATATATATATATATATATATATAGCATCGTGATTTCCCACCTGATGAAACGTTAAAAGGAATAACGTTGAAACAAGATGTACAGTTTTGTAGTGATTGTGTCCATGTTCTAATATAACACTGTATAATAAATACATATTTACTGTTTTAAATTAATGTTTTGAACGCTGAAATCTTACTCTCCATTCTTTTACATTTGGATACATACATACTTACATACATACATACATACATATATATATATATATATATATATATATATATATATATATACAATTGAAGAGGAAGAACAAACAGATTTAGAGTCCACAGTTCTCATGCATTTACTTTTTTAAAAAAGTGCTCAATACAAACGTAGAGCATAATATGTTATTGCCATTTTATTATAAAAATATAATTAATATATATATATATATATATATATATATATATATATATATATATATACATGGTACTTATTGTAAGTACTGAATATCAGTGATAGAGCTAACATATTTAGTTGTATGGATATGAGTTTGTAATCAAACTGATTTATTTTATAAATCAGTTTGCCTGATGATCGCAAAAGCGTGAAACCCAGGGTTGCAAATTCATAGCCATACAACTGAATATATATATATATATATATATATATATATATATAGGAGGCACGGTTAGCGGTTCGTTTAGAGGAATTGGAGAGCCAAGTTTGAATTCCAGTCGAGTGTATTCACTTACGTGAAAGGAATGTATCTGAGTTTTAAGCCTTGGTTGGCAGCTTGTCTAAGAGAAAGAAAACATTGAAACCAAAACAGCCTGGAGAGGCTTTTGCTCCGTCAAGCTATCTTGCCCAAGATACACCACTTCTACTACAACTGCAGTACACATGGTTTTCCTACGACTCTAATGTATGTCTTCTGATGCCATGTACCTATTTAAAAATAAAAATAAAATCATCCTTGATAATGGCTAAAAGCATAGCTGAAAGCGCTCGGAATTACAGAAAACATGGACAGTTTCTACACACTCTGTGTCCCAAAAAGAAAGAAAACACTTGTTCGAACACAAGAAAAATTAAATAAAAAGCTTAATCGTCGTACCTTGTCTGTCGTCTTTAATAAAACAAGTATAAATAGAGGATTGCTGTCTAAATACAATATATATATATATATATATATTGCTGCATATATATATATATATATATATATATATATATATATATATATATAGGGGCAGACAATTTCAAATCTTTTGTGAACAGGCTAAAAATAATAGAAAAGAAATTAAGTGACTGAGATAGATAGATAGATAGATAGATAGATAGATAGATAGATAGACAGACAGACAGACAGACAGACAGACAGGCAAACAGAGAGAGAGAGAGAGAGATATGAAAAGATAAATTATGAAGGGATATATTGATATGAATAGAGATAGATATGAATATAGATAGATAGATAGATAGATAGATAGATAGATATGAATAGACTGAGATAGATAGATAGATAGATAGATAGATAGATAGATAGATAGATAGATAGATAGAAAGGCAGTAAGAAGTTAGCTTATAGAGATCCCGAGATCTGTTCACAAAACCTATTGTATATCGAAATATTGCTTTATAGTGTTTCCATGCGGATGCACATAACAGAAAAATGGTTACGCGGCGGTGTGTTCGGGAAAATGCACCTTATCTGTGGGTGTCTTTAATTACATTTGGCTACGCGTAAACACAACCACGCATACACACAACTCACATATGCACATATAATGCATATACACGTATACATATCTATCTATCTATCTATCTATCTATCTATCTATCTGTACATATATATATATATAAATATTTCTGGTGAAATAAATTATTATAAACGTACCTTGTGGTCTGTTTTTCTTTTTAAATATATATATATATATATATATATATATATATATATATATATATATATATATATATGTGCGCGTGCGTGTGTGTGTGAAAATTGAGATATAATCAAAATAAATCTTTAAAAGGGAGAAGATGAATAAAGACAAAGGGAAAACTTATCTTCGCCGATACGTTTCATCCTCTGATGGACTTTATTAAGGAAATGTC
>CAHIKZ030001210.1:547500-582500 GCA_903632075.3 Acanthosepion pharaonis
CATTATTATTATTTATAGCATTATTTTCATTATTATTATATTTATTAATATTAGTATTATAATTATTATCAGTACTAATATTATCATTATTATTAGTATTAATATTATTATTATTAATAATAGTAATAATAATAATAATAATAATAATAATAACACTGGAAAATTTTGCACACGTTCAAATATTTCTCGGGGATATGATTGGTGTTGAATTATTTTTCTTATTTTTCAAACGTTTCAACATTCTCTTTTCTTTCTGTCCATTTTTACACCCCGCCACCTTTTCTTTAGTCATTCTTTATATCTCTCTTTCTGGACAATTTATCTCTTTCTTTTCTTTTGCCTCTACCACCCTCCCTTGTAAAGGTTTTCTTTCTTTCTTTCTTTCTTTCTTTCTCCTCTTTCTTTCTTTCTTTCTCCTCTTTCTTTCTTTCTTTCTTTCTTTCTTTCTTTCTTTCTTTCTTTCTTTCTTTCTTTCTTTCTTTCTTTCTTTCTTTCTTTCTTTCTTTCTTTCTTTCTTTCTTTCTTTCTTTCTTTCTTTCTTTCTTTCTCATCTTTCCACCATACACTATTTTCCATACCTTACATTACTTATTTATTCAATGCACCCCAACCCCTGCACACGTCCTCACACTTAAAATATCGACTGCACTTTGTACACAGCATTAAAATGTTGTAAAAATACTAAAACAAATAATAAATAAATAAAAACCCGCCTTGTTGAAATATCATACATTATCCTGTCGAAGACATGTTTTTTTTTTTCTTTTTTTAATAAATTCAAATAAAATCAACATTTCAGTTTTTCATTTAATAATAATAAAATAATAATAATAATAATAATAATAATAATAATACAAAAATTGTACACATAAATACAGCTCACACATTACGAAGAGCTTTATGTATCTGTCCTATCCGTGTTTATTTTATTTATTTATTTTGAAATAAATGATCAGTGGAAAATATCATGAAGCCATTTCTGACCTTAGGTTTCTGAAGGAAATGTGTAGACAACAGAAATCAAAAGAAATAATAATAATAATAATAATAATAATAATAATAATACCTTCCTGAATATTATTTTATCTTGACTGTCTCATCATTCAAAATATGTGTGATCTTAGATTTTTTTATTTTTACGAAAGTGATCAGTGCAAAATGTCATGAAGCTATTTCTGAACTTAGGTCTCTGGTTGGGACCCGGAAGGAAATGTGTATACAACAGAAATCAATATTATGTCGAAATATTGTCGAACATAGTTAAGCACTGACTTTTTCTTTTTTTATATCACGCTCTTCTATATGCATTGAAAAATATTGGAAGAGTTACGTCAATCATTTTGTTTGTCCAACAACAACAACAACGACAACAACAACAATAATAATAATAATGAATAGTAGTACATTTGAAAATTTCTAATCTTTGTAGAATAGAATTTTCTGATGAATGATAATGATAATGATTCTTAAGTTAATGACTGAATATTTACTATACGAATTTCACGACTATAAAATAGCCGGGGAAATCCCCCATTGCATCCTTAAATATTTGAACTTAACGACTTTAGCAAAATATTGCAATCGTAATTAATCAAGCAGTTTCAGAAGGACATTCAAATATCTGGGAAACGTTTTAGCAGAAGATGGAAAATGCCACACCGAGATTCGAACACGCATTGGATTAGCGAAAGAGGCACACAAAAGGCTAAGCAAGGTGTTGAGAAACAGAAAAATTTCGTTCGAAACAAAGAAAAGATTGCTGGATTGCTATGGGATATCTATTCTTTTATATGGCAGTGAAGGCTGGACAATTTTCTCAACAATGAGGAAAAAACTAGACGCAGAATAAATGTGGTTCTACAGAAGGATCCTGAAAATTCCATGGACAGAGTAAGTAGGCAACAAGGAAAGAAAATGGCAACGGAAAAACACATTTACTCAAAATCTGGAAAGCTTGGAAAACTTAATCCTCACAAAGTATATTGAGAGCCAGAGAGATGGGGGAAAGCTGCGTACCACTTACCTGACCGGCTTGTGTGAATGGACGTCAGAACTGGGCACGGGGGGCTTAGAAAAGGGAGAAAAAATGCTAAGAGCCACACGAGATAGGAAGTTGTGGAGAGTCGTGATCGACTATGCTTTGACGGGATGCGGCACATAGAAGAAGAAGAAGAAGAAGAAGAAGAAGAAGAAGAAGAAGAAGAAGTATGAATGCAGGTCATTGTTTAAAAAAGTATGAGGGTACAAATGAAAAAGACTTAAAATTGACAAAGCTTTCCATTTGACTGAAACAGACATGAAACGTATGAGACTGTAAACGCCTCTTCCATTTTCCCTTTCTTTTTTCTTTCTTTCTTTTTTCTTTTTTCTTTCTTTCTTTTTTCTTTTTTCTTTCTTTCTTTTTTCTTTTTTCTTTCTTTCTTTCTTTTTCTCACTGAAACCAAACAGCGTTTCTTTTTCCGTCATTCCTCGCGATCAAATCGGCATAGTCCATTATTTATGAAGAACTGGCAAAGCATAACGTACATGCTAACTATGGAACGAACAAACAAGCCGAATTATAAGATGATGATGATGATGATGACGATGATGGCGATGGTGGTGGTGGTCGTGGTGATAAATAAATAGGTTTGAATCTCCTAAAGATACGTAATAGTTCTATATGTGTTTATCAACATCATCTTTCTCAAGTGTTCGGCCTGCCAATAAATTACAAATTATTGGAAATTCTATTGTTTAATATGTAAATATGGCCGTCAGTCTGCGTGTCTTTTTAAGGTTTAATGATTAAATAAGTATAGACTTTTTCATGAAATTTTAAATATATACTAATTGAATCGCTTTATCAAATATTACATTTTTTTTCAAAATGTGAACAGATAATTTTATTGCAAGAAAAAAGTAATATTACTTTATTTTAATTGTAAAAATAATTGCTAAAATTACTAATGATACATTAAGTAGATGACGTATTAAAAAACATATGAGACATTGACAATTATTATTATTATTATTATTATTATTATTATTATTATTCTGCTTCTTCCTTAGTCTGATAGTACATTTTTATTCAAACGAGCTAGCTCAGACATTTTTGAGTCTATCACGCTAAACCATCACGGTCCTGCATCAAGGTTGGAAGGTGTGTGGCATTCTGTGTCATTACATAGGTGGCCAATGTAGGGGGTTGCTAGGCGACCAACCCGTCTTGGTCCATGGTTGGGTGTCAAGAGCAGGAGATCACTCGCAAGTGGTTGTTTTGCTCACCAGCAGTGTTCTGCAAAGTGGACTATTCCGATTTGATCGCAAGGAAAAAAGCATACCAGAGATGCTATTTGGAGAAAGAAAGAAAGAAAGCAAAGAAAGAAAGAAAGAAAGAAAGAAAGAAAGAAAGAAAGAAAGAAAGAAGGAAAGAAAGAAAGAAAGAAAGAAAGAAAGCAAAGAAAGAAAGAAAGCAAATAAAGAAAGAAAGAAAGAAAGAAAGAAAGAAAGAAAGAAAGAAAGAAAGAAAGAAAGAAAGCGGAGGTGATAGCGTTCACCTGGTCATAATGTCTTCTTCAGTGAAATGGAAAAAAATCTTAAATCTTTTCATTTGTACCCTCTTACTTCTTTAAATAATGTCCCGTATTCATATTTATGATTGCAATTACACTGTCCTGTTAAAGTTGCTTAGGTTAAATATGTAACGATACAAGACGGGAATTTCTTGGAGTGGAGGTTATAGTCGTGGAATTTGCAAACAGCTAAGTCAAACATTAACTTAAGAATTACGATTCATCACAAATTCAAATAGCAAAACCGTGAAATTTAAACAGGTACAGCTAGTTATTATTATTATTATTATTATTATTATTATTATTATTATTATTTCCTTTGATTTCTGGCATTTACACATTTTTCCGGGTCCCGCCCACAGACCAAAGTTTAGAAATGGCATCATGACACTTTCCACTGACAGAAAAAAAAATTACATAGATAAAGCCCTGCGTAGTGTGGACTGTACTTGTGAGAACAATTTTTTGTATCTCTTTGAGGCATGGACTTCCAGGAATCCCTTCAATTGGTCTACTAGAATATTTTTCAACCAATCCTAGGGCTCCAACTACAACACGGATTGTTGATGTTCCCATGTGCCACATTTTCGAGATTTCGATTTCAAGGTCCTTGTATTTTGACAGCTTTTTGAATATCTTCAAAGATACATTGCAGTCTGCAGGGACTGCCATATCAATAAGAAGGCACTTTTTTTTGTTTGTGGTCTTTAATAACAATATCTGGGCGGTTGACTTTGATTTGAGTGTGTATTGTGTAGTCCCATAGAATTGTAACAGGTCCTATCTCCGTAACCGGGTCTGGGTGGTGTTCATACCATTTATTATTATTATTATTATTATTATTATTAGTAGTAGTAGTAGTATCATATTACCTTTCATTTCTGGTGTGTACACATTTCGTTTCGGGTCCTGACCGGAGACCTAGTATCAGAAATGGCATCATGACATTTTCCACTGAGCAATTTAAAAAAAAATCATATTTTACAAAAAGCTCTTCGTAATGTGTGGGCTTTACTCGTGAGAACAATTTTCTGTATTTCTTTAAGGCATGGACTTCCAGGAATCCCTTCAATTAGTCTACTGGAATCTTTTCCAACCAATCAGAGGGCTCCAACTATAACAGGGATTGTTGATATTCTCATTATTATTACTATTACTACTATTATCATCATCATCATCATCATCATCATCATCATCATCATCATCATCATCCTTATTATTATTATTAATATTGTTGTTGTTATATCGCCCATTCTAATTAATGGTGTCTCTTAGATTGTTATTCTCTGACTTTTAAAATAAAATTTCATATAGTAAAATAAGCAATTAAAATCTACTAAAATAATTAGATAGTAAAATAAAAATTATCTATCCAAATGATCCATGTCAATTTTGATGAGCCAGGGAATAACAACACAACATTTCACTCTGCGGAAGCCAGGCGTAATCAAGGAAAGAGGAAGAAGGTTTTTTTTTCCTTTTTCGTAATACACTTGAAATAACAGATTTGAATCAACAGGTTGCTTTGGGTCTATACATGCGTGCATACGTGCGTGCGTACGTACGTGCGTGCGTACGTGTGTGTGTGTTTTACATTGCATAGTTGTGCAATGAAATGGGATGGTAAATGTAATTATGCAAGTCAGTAATTGGAAGGCAAAGTAAATTATACAACCTATTTAAAATTAAAAATACTGAATTAGATATATTATACATTGTTCCGGGCCATTTATTCAAACAGGGGCGGGTCATTTAATTAATGAATTTTTTAAGCCTAATTCAGCGTGAGAGCTATCTACCCTTATATTTTCTCAAAAATCGAAAGACACACGCTTCTTAATAATAGTTGAGGTGTGGTCATAAAAGTTTTCCGTTATATATATATATATATATATATATATATATATATATATATATATATATATATATATTTAAACAGACTCAGATAGATAGATAGATAGATAGATAGATAGATAGATAGATAGATAGATAGATAGATAGATAGATAAACAGACTCAGATAGATAGATAGATAGATAGATAGATAGATAGATAGATAGATAGATAGATAGATTTAAACAGACTCAGATAGATAGATAGATAGATAGATAGATAGATAGATAGATAGATAGATAGATAGATAGATTTGAAAAGACTGGGTTAAAGAGATAGATTTGAACAAATTGGGATAGATAGATAAATGTGAACAGACTGGGATAGTTAGATTTGAAAAAACTGGGATAGATAGATAGATAGATAGATAGATAGATAGATAGATAGATTTGAAAAAATGGGATAGATAGATTTTAACAGACTGCGATAGATAGATAGATAGATAGATAGATAGATAGATAGATAGATAGATAGATAGATAGAATAAAATAAAATAAAATAGTTTTTGCCAATCGTCTTTTCTGATGCATTTCATTTATACTGATCTACTTTAGTTTTTTGTCCTGTTCCCCTTTAATTAAGACTGAAACAATTACAAAGCGTAAAGAAATAAATGAAAATAAATGCAGACTCCATATTTGTTATAACCAAATTTTTATAATGGCGTCATACGTTCAACGGATTAACGTGAATCCCGTTTTGTCTCGCGGATGTAGATTTGGTTGAAATCAAATTATATTTTCTGATCAGATCGATTTAACAGTAAAACATTTGAATACACACTCACACACACAGACACACACAGACACACAAATATATATATATATATATATATATACGGGGGAGAATGAGAGAGAAAGAATAGATATATAAGTGGACATTGCGTTCAACATTCAGTGGTGATAGTCTTTTTCATGTTTAAACTTAATCTTCAGACCATGAAGATTACGTTTAAGCAATCTGTTTTTCATCTTTTAAGCATACATTTTATTTTAATGGATCAACACATTTAGAAAAAAATCCAACGGTTAAAAGGTAATAAGCAATGAGGGAATAGGACATAGGAATCATTAATGTATGGTGATTGTCAGTTTCACAATACAATGCAAATGTTCCTGAAGTTCAAGGGATATGATAATCAATATTATATTTCTATTAGACAATATTGCATTTTTATCAGGTGTTAATGAAATGCATATGGATTATTCTATCTATCTATCTATCTATCTATCTATCTATCTATCTATCTATCTATCTATCTATCTATAAGGTTAATGGTCAGAGTTGAATCAGACCAGGAAAGAGTAGTATTAAAAAGTGCTCAATACACGTGTGAAAATAAAATAAAATAAAAGTAAAAATAAGATGTAAAGCTTTTAACTTTAAAAATCAGGAGATCAGTTGAATCCGCTACCTTGGTTTCAACCTTACGGTATAATCAGGCGATTTTTATCAAGTGATCGCTAAAGGCTTTATTTAAAAAAAAAAATAATGATTGTTACATTACTTTTTAAAAAATAAACGCACGGCATTTGGGTGTAATAGAAAGGGAGGAGGAGCTAGGTGCTGTAAACTTGGATGTGCGGGTGTTGTAATGGAAAATGGCTCGAAATTGTTAATCAGAGTGCCGAGTTCCAATTCCAGTCGGATTCGTTATTACAAAATGCATGAAATTATTTGAGAAATGTTTTATTTTTGGTAAAAATGTATTTTTTTTTTATCTCCGTTACTCCAACCCCAATTATTTCATTTTATGAAATTTAGAGAAATTCATTTTTGTAAGGCCTAAGGTTTATATTAGTTATAAGCACACATCCTTGGAGAAATTAACTCATCAAGTTTTTTATGCTCTGAATCGTAAAATAAAAACTGCAATAAAACTAAAACACTATCTAATTAGAAAAGATTTTAATTGCTTTTATTAACAATATTCATTTAAGAATAATTATTTTACCGTTTTACAAGAATTGTTTTCATTTTTGTAAAAATTTTAATGAATAATTTATAAAGTTTTAAATCTTTTAAAATTCTGTATTAATTTGTTACGGTTATATGATATTGTTATTAAGTTGAAGGTGTTTATAATCCCAGAGAGTGCACTCTCTGCCAGTAGCTGGTTATCCAAATATATCAATAATAAACATATCAATATCTCTTATTCAGACTGTTGATCACGCCAGATTATGCGCTCTCTCCCAGAAATAGTAACTAAGGTCCGCTCTGCATCTTTACAGTATAAACCACTGGTGGGCTCTGTGGGTGTTGTACAAGAGTGAATGTGCCTGAGCAGGTGTCTGCAACAGGAATACTTGGAAACGAGCGACCAACCATTAGAGTTGAAGCAGTGATGGCTATGTATATGCGTGTATGTGTATCTGTATCTGACATTTTAAATTCATATATATATATATATATATATATATATATATAAGCGCAAAGATAAGTATAACTTGATCTTCAGATAATCAAGAAAATTAGATAATGTGCTAACCGTGTTTGGAAAATAAAACATTCTCTAGATACATACAAAAAAATTCATCCATTCAGTTAAAAAAAAACATAAAAAATAAATGAAAATCAGTCTCGATAATAGGTAGAAGATAAGCCGAATGCGTTCGGATAAATGGATCATTTGGAAATTTTTTACGTTTTATCTCCAGAAAAGAAAACGCTTATATGAACAAGAAAAATTGAACATATATATATATATATATATATATATATATATATATATATATATATATATATATAGTATAGGTAAGAAATCAGTTAGTATATAATCCAAGTAGATCCTAATAATATCAAATATTAAAACTGATCCAAAAAGAGCTCAATGTATTTATTATGACAGAGCATATAAATTACTTACACTCCCCATATATGAATCTCAACGAAAAAAAAATATGCATTCTTTAAATAGGTATGTCAAACCTTGCTCACTCTCTGTCTGTTTCATTTTCTTTCTTTCTTATACTTTCTTTATCTATCTATCTATCTATCTATCTATCTATATATATATATATATATATATATATATATATATATATGTATATGCGTGTGTGTGTGCGCGCGCGCGTGTGTGTGCGCGTGTGTATGTGTGTATATGTTGAAAGGTTCAAATAGGTAATTTGCGGGTTCTACATGTATAGAGAAATGCATACATAAAAATATACTTTGAATTTCAACTTAATTATTTGAATGCCAAAAAAATTTCATAAATGCATATTCATTTTTATTTATGAAAATAAATTTCGTCTAATCGATGGCTCACAAGTGTGGAATCAGGCAATGCGAATCTAAATCATGTGTTTTCTAGAATGTATCGTGATGCCAAACATTAAAATTAGAATCGGTTATTTTTAACTTTTTTTATAAATATTTTTATAAAGTTTTTTAAAAAAGATTTATATAGTTTTTATAAACTTTACTTATCCATTTTCTTATAAACATTTTATGTAATATTTTACATATGTTTTTAATATTATTTTTATAGTATTTAATAATTATATTAGTCTTTAATTATAATTATATAGTCTTTATAAATTTTATGTAGTTTTTATATCGTTTTACCTTATACATTTTTTATATTTTTTCTTCATATAGTTTCTACAAATTTTTATATAGGTTTTATTTTATTTCATATAGTTTTTTATAATTTTTATATAGCTTTTTTATAATTTTTTATTTAATTTGTTTATAATTTATTTATAGTTTTTAAAATAAAATTTATAAATTTTTTTTTGTTTTCTGTTTTTTTGTTTTTCTGTTTTTATTATGTTTTATATATATTAGGTTGGTGTAAAAATAATTTCGTTTTCTAACATGTTACTATGTAAGAAAACGAAATTATTTTTGCACCAACCTAATATTTTATTGTTTTTATGTAGTTTCTTTTCTATTTCTTTTCTAATAATAATTAAAAATACATGTCGAATTTTGTCCTAATAATCAGCTATGAGATTTAAAATGTCGTGTGAATATCATTTTGAATTATTTAGTGCTTTAGAATATAATTTCATTATTTATTTCTACTCTTTAGAAAAAGTATCTTTAATTGGTTACAAAAATTATGTATGCGGGGAATTTTTCCAAATTTTTCCATGAAGAAATGTGTATATATATATATATATATATATATATATATATATATATATATATATATATCCTTACTCTGTCCTGGACATTGAGTTCTACCTGGATTCTATCCTCTTGGAATTATTTTTTATACTAAATATATGTATGTGTATGCATGTATGTATATATATTTATATATTTTGCATATGTATGTGTATATTTACCACTAATATTATATATATATATATATATATATATATATATATATATATATATATATATATATATATATATATATATATATATATATATATATATGTATATATATATATATGTGTGTGTGCATGCGTGAGCGCGGGTGTGTGCTGTGGGGTAGTAAGAGATAGTGTATATGTGTGTGTCTGTGTATGATGAAGATGAAAAAAAGTGGAATTTTTTTTTTTTTTTTTTTTTACTACAGATGCTTTTCGCCGGAGAAGTATATGTTTCTTTGGCTTCCTCAGGTTAAAATGAAAATAAAGACAAACCTGTGTATAAGATAAGCGAGAATCATAAATCAAATTAATTTTCCTTAGCTTATCACCTTCCTAAGAATAATAATAAAAATGTTAGATTGATAAACGTTTCCTGTTTGTTCTTTATCTTATCATTCTATCGTATTTTGATCCATATTTGCGCATAATAATATATATATATATATATATATATATATATATATATATATATATATGATAAGATAATGAACAAAGAGGAAACGTATATCAATCTAACATGTTTCGTTTTTAGTAAGCTGACAAAGCTTAAATAAAAGTGAAACATGTTAGATTGATTTCCTCTTTGTTCATTATCTCTATTCATCCCATCGGATTCCAATCAAATTTGATCTGAATTGGATCTTTGACTCATATATATATATATATATATATATATATATGAGTGTGTGTGTGGGGGGGGTGCGTGTGTGTGTGTATGTATGAATTACAATAAATGAAATCCAAACAAATTACCCCGTACAGATGGCCATTTAGTCCTCGGGAAAAAAAAAATATTTCCCCGGACATGTCAATGCAAAATAAATGTATTTGTATTGACAAGTCCACAGAAACATTTTTTTTCCACAGGTCGAAATGGCCATCTGTACGGGGGTAACTTCTTTAAGTTTCATTGATTGCAATTCACTTATATGCCCTATAATAAAAAAATTATATTGAGATCTCTTTTGTGGTTCAGTTTTAATACTTTGTATTAATAGAATCTACTTAGATTACATACCTACGGATTTTTTACCTGTACGTATATATATATATATATATATATATATATATATATATTCCTCGGCAATCTCTTTTTGATGTTGAGTATAAGTGTTCTTTTTCTTACCATTTTCTTTAAGACTAGTTCGTTGCTCACTTTCTCCGGAATTCTCAGAATCCTTCTGTAGAACAACGTCTCAATAAAATTTCTTCGTTTCTTTTTCAGATAAGACGAATAATCTGAGCAAAGAAAAAAAAATGAAAACTATAATAAGATGGTATTTAGATTAAGTTATGATATACCACAGTCTCTGTACGTCTACGCCTTCTTTTCTTCATGAGTGTGTGTGTGTGTGTGTGCGTATGCGTATGCGTGTATTCGTGTGTGTGTACGTGTGCTACTTTAATCTTAAGGAAGATTATTAACTTGGAAGAGTAAAGTAACACACGTACGCGCGTGCACACGAACACACACACGCACATAGAGAAATGGAGGGAGTAGACAGACAGGTATGAAGAGACTTAGATAGCAAGCTAGCTGGATAGATAGATAGATAGATAGATAGATAGATAGATAGATAGATAGATGGGTTATGAACAGACTGAGATAGATAGATAGATAGATAGATAGATAGTAGGAACTGCTTAAAACAGTGATAAATCCTGATTAAAAACAGACTGTGATTGATAGAAATAGGCAAAGATAGATAGATAGATAGATAGATAGATAGATAGATAGGAACAGACTGAGATAAACAGATAGAAATAGGCTGAGATAGATAGATAGATAGATAGATATATAGATAGATAGATAGATAGGAACAGACTGAGATAAACAGATAGAAATTGGCTGAGATAGATAGATAGATAGATAGATAGATAGATAGATAGATAGATAGATAAGAACTGCTTAAAGCAATTATAAATCCTTGATTTTATATATAAAATTTCATAAAACCTGACCAGCTACTGTACTAAGAAAGACATTACCTTGAAACGTCTCGGGGAAATAGATTGCTTTTGCTAAATTCATAAAATATTCAATCCCAGCGATTCCATTGTCCGACGACGTCTGCAAAAGAAGGTTCTGATAAAAAGCCAACTGCCGATGAATGAGAGAAGTAGAAAAAAATAAATAAGAAATTATAAAAAAAAAAAGGGGGGGGGAATCGAAAACGACCAAGGAAACGGGTTCGACGTAGGTTACCTATTCTTTTTGTTTCTATTCATACAGCCAAGACTTATCGGAGTGAGGAGAAGAAAAAAAAAAGAAGAAAAAAAAAAAGAAAGAAAGAAGAAATCGTGGGTCCCGTTAATCACCGTTGACTCTTTTTCAAAAGGCTTTATTTGTTTTCACCAGAGTGTAATTATATGTGACAACCAGGGCACAAAAATTTCCAAGCTTGACTCACAAGAAAATTCATTGGTGCATTTAGTTCGATTCTCAGAGGGTGCCCAACTGACGTAGCTTTCAACTTGAATAAAAGAAACTATATACACAAATATGTACATGCATATTTATTTTTTGTGGGATGTGCTGTTTTTCCTTGATATTATGGGTGCCTTGTTTGTTTGCTTGCACCAGTGTTTCTTAACCATTTTTAATTCAAGACGAACTCCAGGGTGCACTTTAAATTTTAACAGGGAAAAATAAGTGATGAAATTTGAAAATAATAAAGAATTCTTCTGAAATCAGTATTTCTTTTTAAAGACATTACATCGTCTATTTGAGCGACAGAGTTTTCCTTAAAATGAATTTATGAAGAATCTTCTATTTTTCTTATTTGAGCGGCAGAGTTTTCCTTAAAATGGATTTATGAAGAATCAGCTATTTTTTTTATTTGAGCGGCAGAGTTTTCATTAAAATGGATTTATGAAGTATCTGCTATTTTTTCTTTTTGGAAAGATCGATAAGGACAAATTTAAATCCGTAGAAGAAGACAAAAGGGAAAGGATTATCCATTCCTTAAAGATTAAGAAATTTAGCATTCAGTTTAAAATATCAAATAAAAACCTGATTCAGACATGGAAGAAAATTTAGATTTTTTTTTTTAACGCATTACGCCCCGAGCAAGGCGTGAAGCCACTAGGATGCAGGGGGTTGCAGAAGATTTGGAGCAAGAGCAGATAGGAGTGATAGAAGAAAGGATGAGGAGAAGGATAGTGGGTAAATCAAGGTAAAAAAATAAATTACTCTTTTGGGGAGCACCTGTCTACCTTTCAAGGCGAATTTGTGCTCCTGATCTCCTCGATTGAGAAACACTGGGTTAGTGCGTCCGTCCATCCGTCACACCCTCTAAAATAGTCATTTATTGACCAATCCAAAACAAATTTCGGGGAGAAGGGTAAAAAGGTAACCAATTGACAGTTAGTTTTACTCAGTCAGTTATGTGCCATACGGGATATACTCTTAGGCGATCATGTATCTTTCGATACATGACTGACAAGGCAGATTTTTCCCCGCAGTAGGTTGCCATATCTTTCTGCGGTAGACCAGTTGCCATACAAGGCTATAGAACCCGGTCTGTCCTGCTATTTTCTTGTTCTTTTATTGTCTTTTCTCATCGAAGTTTTCTCATCTTCTTTCAATAACTCATTTTTGGCAGCGTCGCTTTGATTGAGATGAAATCATTTATTTATATATAAAATTCTGTGACTTCTATTAGGTTACTTCAGTGTTTTTCAACCATTTTAAATTCCGGGCGCACTTGTAAAATAACTAAAACTCTAGGGTGCACTTTAAATTTTAACAGGGAAAAATAAGTGACGAAATTTGAAAATAATAAAGAATTCTTCTGAAATCAGTATTTCTTTTTAAAGACATTACATCGTCTATTTGAGCAGCAGAGTTTTCCTTAAAATGAATTTATGAAGAATCTTTTTTTTTTTTTATTTGAGCGGCAGAGTTTTCCTTAAAATGGATTTATGAAGAATCAGCTATTTTTTTTATTTGAGCGGCAGAGTTTTCATTAAAATGGATTTATGAAGTATCTGCTGTTTTTTCTTTTTGGAAAGATCGATAAGGACAAATTTAAATCCGTAGAAGAAGACAAAAGGGAAAGGATTATCCATTCCTTAAAGATTAAGAAATTTAGCATTCAGTTTAAAATATCAAATGATAAAAACTTGACTCAGACATGGAAGAAAATTTAGATATAAAAATAATAAATATCCTCTTCTGTTAACTTGGGGCTGACCTGGCTACATGTCAGGGCATATTTGTACGCCCGGGCGCCCCCGGTTGAGAAACACTGGTTTACACATACAAATATATACACATAAACACACACATATATATCCATATGCACATATGTATGTTAGAACCGTTAGGTTTAGTAGTTTTTGTTTTTTTTAAATAGCCGAATCAGTAGTATAGATTGAACGCTTATCAACTGACACACACTTCCAAGCCGTGCAATACACGATTCATCTGCAACCTTTTTTTTTTTTTTTTATTGCTTAACCATTTACTTGGTTACAATATCTTGGAGAGGAAGGATTCGGAGAAATGGTCTCCACGTTAAATCTTTTTTTTTTTTTTTGCCAGTGTCTACAACACTGGTGATGAAAGGAATTCTACACAAAACTCTACAGCAAAAGAATATCCAATGTTAATTACAACCCTGTCAGTGAAAAGAAAAAAGAAAGTCCACAAAACAATAGGATTTCTACAAGTTCAATTCAGTGGTTGGGAAGATGGTTAGTGAACCTTGTTATTTTTTTTCTATTCCAACAAGACCGTAAATGAACTGTATAAGTCAAACAGGCTTATAGTTTTGGCTAAAAGGGTAAAGTAAAAATTCACCCAACTCTCTCGATTTTTTTATTTTTTTGTGAAAAAGAATTGTTCAAGTCAAACCGACTTATTGTTTGGTTAAAAAAAAAAAGAGTTTCCTCCTTCATTTCCTAATGTTTCGTATGACCGCAGTAAAATGGACGAATTTAAATATGTAATTCTAGAGTTGATAAAAGGCCAGCAGGAACAACAACTCCTGTTGGAACAGAAATTCCAAGAAAGACCACAGAAATTCCAACGAGAACAAGCAGAATTGCGTTTGCAAAATTAATAAAAAAAATAGAAAAAAGTTCACCTAGAAATTCTGATTAGACAACAGAAGCATGAGGGATCGCTCCTTCAAACATAGAATGAGCAAAGGCATTTATCCCCCCCCCCAAAAAAAAGCCAAAGTGAGGACCGCGAAAACGCGTTCTCTTAAAATGCTATATGGAGTGCTATTAAAAACTTCACGTTTGCACCTGAAGAAGAAATTACATTCGCTTCGTACTTTGAATGTTACCAGGACTTACACAATACAGATTGTGCAAGTTGGGATGACCATAAAAAGGTTCGCCTACTCCTCAGGAAATTAGGTACAGCAAAATATACTAAGTTTGTTAACTATATCTTGCCTAAGAAAACCAGCGACTTAAAATTTAAAGAGGCGGTTCAATCTTTAACAGAAATCTTCAGTCCAAAAACATCACAGTTCCACAAGCGTTGGAAATGCATGAACCTCACCCGCAAAGAAGACGAAGATTATACTACGATCAAGAGTGTAGTCAATAAACACTGCAATGATTTCAATTTGGAAGAGTTATGCGCCAATAATTTTTAAATGCCTGATTTTTGTCCAGGGTTTGATCTCGGCGAAAAACACCGAAATACGTCGTTGGGTACTCAAGCTTGAAAACGAGCCCGACGTTACTTTACAGCAAGTTGTCGAAAATTGCCAACGTTTCGTAAGCGTCAGAGAGGATTCGAAAAACATCGAACAGAGTGGCGTGGCTCACATTTAAAAAAAAAAAATACGCAAAAGAAAAATTAAAAATGGTCAACCAAAAAATGATACAGTTACTTTGCCGTCAAGAACATGTTTCGGGTGTGGTCAATTACATTTGGATAGAGATTGTCCTTTTGAAGATAAAAATGTTTTAATAGCGATAAATTGGGACACAAAAGTTCCCATTGCAGGATTAAGAACACGACAAAAAAAAAAGTCTGATGAACTAGAATGTAGTAACATCAGAAAATATACTGAAGTACAAATATGCAACAAAAATCTACGGCTACAGCTTGATTCGAGTTCAGACTTATCCATGATTAAATATCAAACATGGAAAAAACTGGGTAAGATGACTTTGTTAAGAACGAACCGAATAGCTAAAAGTGTAACTGGCGACCCTATTAAATTCATGGACGAACTTATAATGAACGTGTCATTCAAAAGTAAAACTTTAAAACTAAAGGCGTATATTATGAAGAATACGGGTAATTTGTTCGGGACTGATTGGTTAGAACTGTTTCAACTTTCGAATATGTCTATTAATTAATTATATCGAAAAGTTGACTAACGAAGCAGAAAAGTTGAAAAGTGAATTAAAAAAAAAAAAATTCCCGATGTTTTCAGTAGAAAAACGAGGAAAATCCAGACGTAAACCCAGTTTTTAAGAAAAAAAACATAACGTTCCATTTGCCTCGTTAAATCAAATTGACGAAGAATTGAATCATCTTGAGGAGATGTGAGTTCTGGCAAAGGTGGAATATAGCGAATGGGCATCTCCCCCAGTTTACATTAAAAAGAAGAGCAAAGAAATTCGTGTATGTGCTGTCTTGTCTACGGGGCTGAACATCGCCCTAAAGAATCACCATTATCCTTTTCCAAAGTCCAGAGTAGATATTCGCTAAGCTCAGACGAGGAAAACTTTTCTCTCAGATTGACTTAAGCGACTAGAAATACCTGTGGACTAGGAATGCTCGAAGCTCCTTTGCGTAAACACCCACAAAGGTTTATACAAATTTTTAAGACTTCCGTTCGGGGTTAAGGTCGCCCCTTCTATTTTTCAACAGGTCATGGATACGATGTTAAATGGTTTGTATTTTGCGATGACCTCCTAATGAAAAGTGAGAGCATCGAGTAACACAAATCGCACGTTTGGCAGGTGTTCATGAGAATCCAGAATTACGGATTCGAAGTGAAGGACGCGAAGTGTGTGTGTGGTGTTGTTGTGTGTTTTTTTTTTGTTTTTTTTGTTCTTTGAGAGAGAGGATCAAGTACTTGAGGCAAATAATTGACAAAGATAAGGCAACAGCAATAAAGAATATGCCAGCACCAGAAAATGTGTCGGCTCTTCAAAGATTTTAGGTCTTGCCAATTATTATAACGTTTTTGTCCCAAGAATGCATATTTTGAGAACTCCACTTAATGTATTATTGAGAAAAGATAAAGTGTGGGAATGGACAACCAAATGCCAGGAAGCATTTGAGAAAATAAAAGAGGTCCTTACATCAGATCTGTTCCTGACTCATTACGATCTAAACCTTGACATCATTGTAGCCAGCGATGCTAGCTCCTACGGCATCGGGGCGTGCATTTTACACAAGTTAAAGGATGGATCGGTAAAGCCACTCGCCCATGCATCAAGGACGCTATTACCAACTGAAAGGGGCTGCTCACAAACAGAAAAGGAAGCCTTAGGAATCATTTGAATCTTGACCTCTTCAAGTCTAGGGTTAACAGTTATCTTTTCCTTTCGTATTCCCATAGTAAGAATTAAGTTCCATTCGAACAGCGTCTTCCCAAGAACTACTGCTTTGTGGAACAGACTCCCGGCAGGATGTTTTTTCGATCACTACAATCTTGACCACTTCAAGTCTAGGGTGTATGGTTATCTTTTCCTTTTGTATTCCCATAGTAAGAAGTAAGTTCCATTCAGACAGCTTCTTCCCAAGAACTGCTGCTTTGTGGAACAGACTCCCGGCAGGATGCTTTCCTAGTCGCTACAACCTTGACCTCTTCAAGTCCAAGGTTAACCGTTATCTTTTTCTGCATAATCCTTTCAACTTCACTTTTTGCCTTTTTCTTAGACTCATGCAACACTACACAGTAAACCTCTGCCTTGATTGGTTCTGGGCCTTGTATCGTATGAACAACGATATATATGGAGAGAGTCTGCCTGATTTGAAAATTAGTGTTCGAAATCTTGTATTTTTATGGAGAGTCTCGAATAAACAATAGTCTTACCACCCACCCCCCATTTGGCTGTTCTCTGTATTCCAGCGATTTTGGTATAACTCATTCCTTTCTTGGTAACAAGAAAACAGGAATTAAATATTTCCAAAATGATTTATTGTTTCTTTCCTAATTCATAATGAAAACAGAATAATTAAAAAAAAAAAAAAAATTTTTTTTTTTTTTTGATATTTCCACGTGTCAGCAAAAGTTTGTTTATTAAATAAAAACAAAAACCTTAAGAAATTAGCCACCGTTCTAATTACCATAAAATAAGGACAGCATTCGAAACATTAATGTTATATATTTTGAATTACTATTCCTTGAATGTTACTCTGTGTAAAGGCTTTCTACTTTCGTTGTATCTTGCAGAATGTAAGCTATTAAATGATAAACAACATATCGTCATATTCAGAATATTATTTTATATTTAAATTATAATCTATAATATTAATACTATTATTATACTTATTTGATTAATTCTTGAATGTATTCTTTATGCCTTTGTCTTACGGAATCGATTAATAAATAGCATACGAAGATAATAGTTCACCTTAATTCCTATCTACGTACGTTATGCCTTTTCCATATATCAAGCTTTAATTGATAAACAGAGAAATATCTCTATATAAAAAACAGAGGAAATCTGTATGTTTGGATGATACCTTTTCACTCGAGATCCATCGAGCCGATTTAGACCAAACTTGGCACACATTTTGTAAAATGTAATAGATAGGTTCTTAGCGTAAAATATCGATAATTTAAAAAATAATCAATTAAGCTGATCAAAAATCGATAAACTCAACATTTTTCCTCTGATTTCGTTCAAATTCGGTATGTAGGTTACTTACATCATGATGAGCTCAACGATACCTCATTTCTGTTTCTATGCTACTGCGTTTAAAAACAAAAAATCGATTTCAACACAAAGTTTAAACTAAAAACTGACTCAATTTTCAAGCAATCTAATACAAACTTCACTCAATTGTAGCCAACAATAAGTTGATTGTTTAACAGTCATTTAACTTGATAAGTGAGTCCACCCATATAGTGAAAACTCGCGTAAACAACAAAAAATGGTGATTTTTATCAGTTTCTTACTTTTTTCCGTTGATCTTTAAAGCCATTTTCATGAAACTTAACAATTGCTTTATAAATGTGTCCTCTTTTACATCCCGAATAGCATACTGACAAATTGAATTGCAAAAACTCCAAAATAATTGTGGTCTGAAGTGGGTCTTCATGTTGCCTGTTTTACCCTTTCATGTCCTCGGCTAACTTCGATTGAATAAATACAGACTAATTCTGTTATATCAGTAACTGCATTAATTCAAAATGTTTTTAATGAAAGTACTTTAAAGAAACTGAAGAGTGATTCTGTTACATCTAAAAATGATGCTGTTTTTGCTCCATTGTAATTGAAAGCTTTTTCTGATCGACCAGCTGGGTATGGCTGCTAGTCCCTGATAAGCTGGGTATGGCTGCTAGTCCCTGATAAGCTGGGTATGGCTGCTAGTCTTTAAATGATGATAAACTGTAATTTTATTATCTATCCTTCATTAATTCCTGACTACGTACGTTATACTTTTTCTACTTGTAACTTTTTAGCTATTTGACAGGGTATTATAGTATTCAGAGCATTATTTTATATTTAACTAATTATATATATAATTTTACTTAATAATACTTAGGTTAAGCATTGTCTGCATGGAATCGATTAATTGATAGACAAGCAAACAAGCACTGTAAAATAAAAAAGTGATATGCCCCGGAAAGGGATATATTTGTTCGAAGTAGTTTTAGACTACTGTAACCGGGTAGGACAATCTAGCAGGTAACAGTAATGGAATGGTCCTCGTCGTAGTGGTAGGCAATAGGCGATGAGTATAGGCGTAGACAATAGACGTCGTCCTGTACCTCAACATCAGTCTGTATTTATGGCTGACACCAACCAATCATGTGAAGGGGAACCCAGGTGTATGGATATTCATTACATCAAAAAGGTAATATATAAATCATTACAATCTGTAGTCAAGTTACCTGCGTACATATATAAGGACTCCATTGCATCTTCCAGTGATTATCTTGTTGAGTAAGAGTCAAGATACCATAATATTGATATATATTATCTTATATTTAAATAATGATGTGTACAAGCTCTGAACAAAAAATATCGTGACTGTTGCTATGAGAACGGAGCTAAAGTACGCTTGGGGAATGCAGTTCATTGGAAAAGGACGGAATTACACGCGTCCAGTGAGTGGCAACTCCATTATGACAATGCACCTAAACACTCAGTGCAAATTGTGCAGCAGTTTTTGGCCACGCACAACATTATTCAGCTCCGACAACCACCATATTCTCCAGATTTCATCTCTTGAGACTTTTTGCCTTTTTTCCAGTCGAGGAAATCCAAGAGAATGCGACTAGGCAGCTGCTCACTATCCTACCCAAAAAGGCGTTCCAGGAATGTTTCTATCAATGGAAACGACGCTGGATAAAGTGTGTGGCTTGAGAAGTGAACTACTTCGAAGGAGATTGAATGCCGAATTGATATGTGTTGTAGTTTTCTTTTTATAGCACCAGTCCCGATACTTTTTGATTAAACTTCGTGTAATAATACACACACACACAATCTAGACAACCCGTCTGCATGACAGATGTTAGTGGATGGGAGAAATTCCATTTTGTGATTATAATTGAGGAGAATGGTTCCCCATCTTTGCAGTCTATTAGCCGTATGTGTTGGCAGACCCTTTTTTGATCCAAACATAGTAAGGAGTGGATGATGGTCTGTCTGCAACAAAAAGTACCTTCCATGAATAAATCTAGGAAATTTAGTCACCGCAAAAATGATTCCTAAGGCTTTCTTTTCTGTTTGTGAGTAACCCTTTTCAGCTGGTAATAGCGTCCTTGATGCATGGGCGATTGGCGTTACCAATCCATTTTTTAACGCGTGCAAAAATGCACGCCCAGATGCCGTAGGAGCTAGCATCGCTGGCTACAATGATGTGAAGGTTTGGATTGTAATGAGTCAGGAACAGATCTGATGTAAGGACCTCCATTATTTTCTCAAATGCTTCCTGGCATTTGGTTGTCCATTCCCACTCTTTATCTTTTCTCAATAATACATTAAGTGGAGCTCTCAAAATGTGCATTCTTGGGACAAAAACGTTATAATAATTGGCAAGACCTAAAATCTTTGAAGAGCCGACACATTTTCTGGTGCTGGCATATTCTTTATTGCCGTTGCCCTGTCTGGGTCAGGACGTCTTCTGTCTTTGTCAATTATTTGCCCCAAGTACTTAATCCTCTCTAAGAAAGACTCACACTACCCGTCTTTTAATTTGAATCCATAATCCTGGATTCTCATGAACACCTGCCAGACGTGCGATTTGTGTTCCTCGATGCTCTCGCTTTTCATTAGAACGCCATCGAGAAATCCAGACCATTTAACATCGTGTCCATGACCTGTGGAAAAATAGAAGGGGCGACCTTAACCCCGAACGGAAGTCTTAAAAATTGTATAACCCTTGTGGGTGTTTATGCAAAGGAGCTTCGAGCATTCCTCGTCCACAGGTATTTCTAGTCGCTTAAGTCAATCTGAGAGAAAAGTTTTCCTCTTCTGAGCTTAGCGAATATCTACTCTGGACTTTGGAAAAGGATAATGGTGATTCTTTAGGGCGATGTTCAGCCCCGTAGACAAGACAGCACATACACGAATTTCTTTGCTCTTCTTTTTAATGTAAACTGGGGGAGATGCCCATTCGCTATATTCAACCTTTGCCAGAACTCCCATTTCCTTAATTCGATTCAACTCCTCGTCAATTTGATTTAACGAGGCAAATGGAACGTTACGTTTTTTCTTAAAAACTAGGTTTACGTCTGGCTTTAATCCAAACTTAGCAGACAAATTTGTGCATTTTCCTAGTCCTCCACTGAAAACGTCGGGAATTTTTTAAAAAATTCACTTTTCAACTTTTCTGCTTCGTTAGTCAACTTTTAGACATAGTTAATTAATAGACATATTCGAAAGTTGAAACAGTTCTAACCAATCAGTCCCGAACAAATTACCCGTGTTCTTCATAATATACGTCTTTAGTTTTAAAGTTTTACCTTTGAATGACACGTTCGTTATAAGTTCGCCAATAAACTTAATAGGGTCGCCAGTTACACTTTTAGCTATTCGGTTCGTTCTTAAAAAAGTCGTCTTACCCAGTTTTTTCCATGCTTGATAATTAATTATGAATAAGTCTGAACCTGAATCAAGCTGTAGCCGTAGATTTTTGTTAAATATTTGCACTTCAATATATTTTCTGATGTTACGACATTCTGGTACATCAAACTTGGTTATTTTTACAAAACATTTTTTCTCTTGTTCTTAATCCTGCAGTGGGAACTTTTATGACCCAATTTATCGCCATTAAAACATTTTTATATTTAAAAGGATAATCTCTATACCAATGTAATTGACCACACCCGAAACATGTTCTTGTAACATTATTATTTTTTGGTTGACCCTTTTTAATTTTTCTTTGGCGTATTTTTTTTTAAATGTGAGCCACTCCACTCTGTTTGATGTTTTTCGAATCCTCTCTGACGCTTACGAAATGTTGGCAATCTTCAGCAACATGCTGTAAAAACGTCGGACTCGTTTTCAAGCTTGTTGAGTACCCTACGACGTATTTCGGCGTCTTTCGCTAAGATCAAACCCTGAACGAAAATAAGGCATTTAAAAATTATTGGCGTTTAACTCTTCCAAATTGAAATCATTGCAGTGTTTATTGACTACACTCTTGATTGTAGTATGATCTTCGTCTTCTTTGCGGGTGAGATTCATGCATTTCCAACTGAAGATTTCTGTTAATGATTGAACCGCCTCTTGAAATTTTAAGTCACTGGTTTTCTTAGGCAAAATATAGTTAACAAACTTAGTATATTCTGCTGTACCTAATTTCCTGAGGAGTAGGTGAACCTTTTTATGGTCATCCCAACTTGCACAATTTGTATTGTGTAAGTCCTCGTAACATTCAAAGTACGAAGCGAATGTAATTTCTTCTTCAGGTGCAAACGTGAAGTTTTTAATAGCACTCCATATAGCATTTTAAGAGAACGCGTTTTCGCGGTCCTCATTTTGGCTTTTAATGGATATATTATACAAGTGCCTTTGCTCATTCTGTGTTTGAAAGAGCATTTCTTCAAATTTCTGTTGTCTAATAGAGGAATCAATCTGGGGTCGAAAAATCTGTCACTGAAACAAACTCTCCTACCAACAATGAAACACCTGGCCACCAAAACTGGATTAACTCCAACACTGGACCTGGTGACTTAATGCCAAATCAATTAATAAAAAGAAAGCAAACGAAATGGAATCGCGAAGTTTGTACTTTTTTCACTGCACTCGAAAATCCATCACCTAAATATAACATCACGGATACCAAATATGGAGAAATATGGTAAGAACTAAAGTAAAACCCTATCTCAACTCAAATATGCTTGCCAGTGTCCGCGGGTGCATCATGCGAAATAAAAGACTTTCAAACATAGAAATAGATAAGATAAAACTAAATATAAGACAAAGTACAATCAGCCATAACCTAAAGAAAAATGAGGCAAGAGTGAAAATCGATAATATGACAAGATGAGATACCAAGTAAAATAAATGACATACGAAATAATGATCTCTCAGGAAATAAAACGGAATAATCTAGCTGCGACATAAACAATTGCACTGGTTCAGATTTTGTCACTGATGAAGATGAATCAAACTTCATTAGAGGAGAATTCCTTGAAAACAATAAAGGTGAAATCACTGAAGCAAAAAAAAAAAACTCCGTTATTCAAATAACCAGCAAAGTAACACTCACACAAATGTCAGAAAGAGACAAAGTCCAATAAACATATTATGCTAACACATAAAGCTACACATTATGAAATGGACAAAGTCCGACAATTATTTTAAGACATTTTTATGTTTATACATTCTTTTTATAGATACAAATATTTAAGTAAATGTTCTGTTTATAATAAACAGTATTAATAACATTTACCGGCCTGAATGTCCGAGAAATTTTCATAGAAAATATTCGTCCTTCGTATCTATAAAAAGAATGTATAAACATAAAAATGTCTTAAAATAATTGTCGGACTTTGTCTATTTTATAATGTGTGACGTCATTTGTTTACATTTGGATACGCATTGAGCGAATCATGGAAGATTGTAGTTTAAAAGTAGTAAAATGGACCTTGCTGACTGAACGATCCGCTGTGGCCCAATCGGTTAAGGCACATCAGGCTATATGACGGTTCCGTATAGGATTCAGGCTCGACTTCTATCGGAGGACGAATATTTTCTATGAAAATTTCTTGGACATTCAGGCCGGTAAATATTGTTAATACTGTTTATTATAAACAGAGCATTTATTTAAATATTTGTATCTATAAAAAGAATGTATAAACATAAAAATGTCTTAATATAAATCTGCATTGCAAACATTGTTAACGAACAGAACACTAGAAGTAAATAACGTCATACAGGCAGCTACTGAAAGACTTTAATATCAAAACAAATAAAAGATTAAACAGCAGACAAAAAGAACCAACTTGGAAGGCAAAATTAAAGCGAGAAATTGAGGAAATCAAATGTGAGTTATCGATACTAGATGAGATTTCCAGAAATTCAAATGTTTCAACACGGAAAAGCAAGAAGGTCAAGCGGAAATATAAAATGAAATATAAATGAAATGAAGGAAATACTTAAATAGAAATTACAGTTAAAATCAAAGAGGAAAAGACGATATGAAAAGCGTTTTAGAACCTACAACGCTTTTTATATCGTCAAAATAGGATATTCCAAACGAACCTTAAGAAGTTTTACAAGGAAATTGGAAACGTTGTTAGAGATGTCAAAAAGCCACCATCTATAAGTGCAAAAATTTTGGGAGAATATTTGGAGCAACCCAAAAGAATATATAATTCCAATGAAGAGTGCCTCAAACGAGAACAATCGAAAAAGAATGAAGGAGAAACCTGTACAAGAATGGAAAAATATAACCAAAAATAATATGAGGCAAGCTCAAACAAAATTCCCAAAATAGAAAATTCCAGGAAATGACAAGGTACCCAACTTTTTTGTCTACCACTTGTCATCAATTCATAGAACGCTTTCACAAACTTTATCAATGGTAATTAATAACCCTAATGAAATTCCAGAATGATCACTGAAGGTGTTACATATATCGTACGAAAAACGTTTGAAACAGATCATTCAACAAATTATAGACCAATAACATGTCTGTCCATGGCATACAAATTGATCACGTCTGTCCTGATGAACTGTACTTACCCTTTTCTCCAGAAAAACAACATTTACATTGTTTACATTGTTCGGGTTGTTGTCCTTATTTTTATTGCCATATTCACAACGTTTCGGCCGTTGTCCTCAAGGAGACATGGCCCAGTGGATAAAAGCGTTGATTGGATCCCTTGACTTTACCCAAAGATTTGTGAGTTCAATAGCTGGTTAATGCAGAGGTGAACAAAGTACTGGAGAGTTGAGTTAGAGGGAGATAATTGTGACATCCGGAAGAGGCATGACACGTGGAACTAGAACAATCTACCCCAGTGGACGAAATAAAGGGCTCAATTCGAAATTCCAATCATTTGAAGAAGGTCGGAGAGTACAACGGTCGAAACGTCGTGAATATGACAATAAAGATGTCCGAACAATGTAAATAATGTAAATAATTGCAATACCTCATTTCAGATATATAGACAGATAGTGAAGAAGGTCGGGGCGTAAAACGGCCGAAACATCGTGAATATGTCAATAAAAATAAAGAAAACAGTCTGAATAATGTAAATAATTGCAATACCTCATCTCAGAAACATAGACTGATACTGAAGAAGGTCGGGACGTACAACGGCTGAAACGTCGTGAATATGAAAATAAAGATGAAAAAGAAACAGTCTGAATAATGTAAATAATTGCAATACCTCATCTCAGAAATATAGACAGATACTGAAGAAGGCTGGAGCATACAACGGCCGAAACGTCGTGTATATGACAATAAAGATGAGGACAGCAGTCCAAACAATGTAAATAATGTAAATAATTGCAATACCTCATTTCAGAAATATAGACAAAAACAATATTTTCCCCTGGATCCGAAGGGATGTCGAAGAGGTTCATATGGTTGCAAGAAATAAATTCATATGGTTGATTATAAATAAAATGATTCTGGAAAATTGCAGGAAAATATTAGAAATCTCAGCACAGCTTGGATGACCGTAAAGCCTTTGATAGCTTACCAAACTCTTGAATCCTTAATTTTGGAAATGTACAGAGTCTCCTCGGTGATAGCAAATTTCCTTAAATATATCATGGAAATGTGGAAAACTACATTATACTAAGTCCCACCAAAGGTGCTGCCACTTCCAATCGTTTGAATATCCGACGGGGAAGTTTTGAAAGAGGCTTCCTGTCACCCTTTCTGTTTTGTCTGTCCTTAATCCCTCTTACGCATGAACTAAACTAATGAATATGAATACAAAATAAATAACAAAGCATTCAATGAATTATTCTACATGGATGACCTCAAACTTTTTGCCAAAGACGACAATGAGTTGAAAGGTCTTCTTAATACTATAAATATTTTAATGATAATATCGGTATGGACTTTGGATTAGATAAATGTGCAAAAGTAACATTCAAGAAAGTGCGTGATTACAGAAACACAATCAAGAAATCTTGATTTTGTCACAAAGATTAGAAAACGGGGGCAAGAAGAAGCCTATAAATACCTGGGGGTCAGCGAAGGAAATGGAATACAGCAAACCCAAATGAAGGAGAAATTAAGAAAAGAATACTAGAGGCGTGTGCGTCTGGTATTAAATACTGAGTTGAATTGCCGAAAAAGAATATCAGTCATAGAACTTTGGCTGTCTCTGTAATGCAATACGGTTTCAACATTCTTAACTAGGACATATCAAAATGAGAAAGTTTATCGCTTGCCACTGCATTCATCATCCTAAGGCTGATGTTGATCGTCTCTATGTGGCGAGATCCGAAGGAGGAAGAGGATTACTTCAACAAGAAAAAAAAAAACAACATTCGGTCTTTAACGATACCTGGAAACTACAGAAGAATGGATGACTGCCTGCGTCAAAAAATTTTTAAAAAAATAAAAAATAAATAAAAAACATGAAAGAAATAAAACTTTTATTCAGTAATAGAGGAAAACAACATGCCACAATTTCAATAAATAAAACAAATAAATCGTGCAAGAAATTATGTGGAAATTCTTGTTTATAAAAATGGCTCATGTAAAATACGCATTCTTAACATTCAGCTAAGAAATTCAGGAAAAATAAGAACATATCTGAATTATGCTTAGCTTTTTTTTTCGTAATTTTTAGCCAGAAAATTTAGATAAATCTGCAAAGGAACATTTAAGAAATGGAGAATTACAGAGAGACTCAGTAGCTCTAGATATTGTCAAAAGGATTAGGGAACTGGAACAAGAAGAAGCCTATAGGTACCTAGGAATTAGCGAAGGAGATGGATATACAGCAAACTCAAATGAAGAAGAAAATAAGAAAAGAATACTACAGGCTTGTGTATCTGGTTTGGTTGGTTTGGTTTGGTTTGGTTTGCTTTACGACATATCAACACCTCAATGGGTTCTTTAATGCCCACAAAATTTTTATTGCTGCTAATATTTAAAAAAAAAATATTGCTGGTAATAATTTTTTACAATGTACTCCTGGTATTAAAATCTATTTTTACACTTTCGTAGTGTTTTGACCCCAGTTTGGGGGTTAACTATTTACCCATAGCTGGGTCCCTAACAGGTGCTACTACCCCGGGTCAGGGTGAACCTGAGAACACCAGCAATTAAGAGGTGGTTCCACTATCCTCAAAACCTCCTGATCAGAGGCCTTGCTGTTGGACGTAGTTTATCGTCTTACCCAGGATGCCCATTCGTTGTCTGTGTTAGAATTCCAATACTTTTATTTGTGATGAATTTATTTATGGTATGTTGGAAATTAGTAAAAGTGATTTTTGTATTTGCTGGTAATAATTTTTTACAAAAATGTATTGCTGGTATTAAAGCCTATTTTTACACTGTCATATTGTTTTGACACCAGATTGGGGGTTAACTATTTACTCATACCTGGGGCCCTAACAGGTGCTACTACCCCGGGTCAGGGTGTACCTGGGAACACCAGCAATTAGAAGGTGCTTCCACGCTCCTCAAAACATCCTGATCAGAGACCTTGCTGTTTGACGTAGTTTATCGTCTTTCCCAGGACGCGGATGTAGCTTATCGTCATACCCAGGACGATGTGTGTCTGGTGTTAAATACGGAGTTGAATTCACAAAACAGAATATTAGCCATAAACACTGACATTAAGCAAATGATCATCAAAATGAGAAAGCTTCTCGCTACCGCATGCATCATCTTAAGGCTGATGTTGATCGTCGTATGTGCCCAGATCCGAAGGAGGCAGAGGATTAGTTCAACTAGAACTGTCTTACAAAACTACAAGAGTCGGTCTTCAAAGATACCTAGAAACTACAGAAGACTAGATGGTGATCTTTGTCAAACATGAAATAAATAAGAACCTTTATTCTATTATAAAGGAAGCCAACGAATTCAAAAAAGAATTTCAAGTGTATGAAGAAGTGCAAATAAACCAAGATGCACCCACTGCAGCGGCAAAGAATCTAAAAAAAAAAAGAAGGCAAAAGCAAATGCAATGGAACACATGCAGAACCGATGGCAAAATAAACCTCTTCGTGGCCATTACTCTGCCCACTGATGTAAACAAACCCCTTACGTAGCGCAGAGTTAAAATCTGAAACCGAAGCTCTTATTCTTGCTGCACAAGATCAATGCTTGCTAACTAGTTATTACCAAGCACACATACTGAAAAATTGTGCTAACCTGAAGAATTTTGTGATAAATATCAACAATTGACCATCTTGCATCAGGTTGTACGGTATTGGCACCCATTGAATATGAAACAAAGCTTGATAGAGTGAAACAATATATGCACTTGAAAATCAGCAACTTTTACGGTAAGTAAACAGCATGGAATTGGTATAAACACAACTTAGACCCGGTTACCTGACATAGGACCTGAAACAATTTTATGTTTTTTACAATAAACACAGAAAGAACAATCAAAGCTAATCACCCAGACATCGTGATTAAAGACCATAAAATGTGCTTTCTTATCGACATGGAAGTTCCTGCAGGGGTAATGTATCTTGGAAAATCTTAAAAAAAAAAAAATAAACATCTTTAAAAATGTGACGCATGAAGACATCAATAGAACTGTGTAAAACCATTTTTGTCTTTGGGGAGCAACTGTTATTTTCTATTTGCTTATGCCTAGAAAGTATGAGAAATGGCTAATATTTCCTTCAAACTTTGATTTTATTTGCTTTAGTAACAGCATTCAATTCCAGTATATCTTGGAAGAAGAAATTGTCTTGCTCCTCAAAGTACGCCAACATGTTCTTCTTGAATTTAACAAGATGAGCGTCAAGGATATCAGTTTTGACGGACATGCTGCGGCCCATTTTGCCGTCGTTCATCGACAGGGTCTCAACAAACTTTGTATAGTTTTCGTCCTTTTGATCCCCCAGGAAGCCCCCCTAAACCATTGCGACAAACTGTTCTACATTGCTTTCTGCTTGCTCTTGATCTTCTTTGACAATTGCTTGCACACTATGTTCTTCTTTATCTGTGGTCCTACGAAGACACCTGCTTGGATTTTTTGCCGCAGACAGTTTAGGGAATAAGTCTTGAAGGTACATTTTTCTGCTTCGTCTGCAGTTTCATGTCGTAAGTTCGTGTGGTACATTCGATCCTCATTGGGCAATTTTTAGAAAACGACAAATGGGATTAGATTAATAGAATGATTCAAGGAAGCTACGTCCAGATAACAACTATGAGGATACTGAGGAAGGTGCTGGAGTTTTCATGAGACTTGCTGAGAGAGAGAGAAAAAGAGAGAGAGAAAGAGAGAGGGGAGAAGGAAAAGAAGGAAAAAGAGAGCAGTGGATACAAGATGACGAAAACGATAAGGAAGAAGGTGAAAATACGGGAATAAAGAATAGAGTGAGAAAGTTGATGTAGAGTGGAGAGGAAAAGGGAAAAGAAAAAGCAAAACAAATACCCATCGGGAGAAAGAAAGAAAGAAAGAAAGAAAGAAAGAAACAAACAAACAAACAAACAAACAAGCAAACAAACAAACAAACAAACAAACGAGAGGAAAAGGAGGTTGAAAAATTCAAGAGAGAGAAACTGACTCAGAAAAGAAAGAAAGAAAGAAAGAAAGAAAGAAAGAAAGAAAGAAAGAAAGAAAGAAAGGAGATGAAAATAAGGTTAAAAATTCAAGGTGACGAAAACGATGATGAAATAAGAAAAATGTGAGAGAAAGAGAGAAGGGAGTTAATGAACGGCACAGAAAGAAAGAAAGAAAGAAAGAAAGAAAGAAAGAAAGAAAGAAAGAAAGCAAGAAAGAAAGAAAAGAAACTAAGAGAGATAAGGTGACCAAAACGACGATGAAATAGGGAAAATCGGAAAGGAAGAGATGGAGAGAGCGGAGAAAGAAATAAAGAACGAAACAAAGAAAGAAAGAAAGAAAGAAAGAAGCAAACAAACAATGGGTAAAAAGGGAAAACTGAAAGAGACAAGGTGACGAAAACAACGATGAAATTTCTGAGAGAAAGATATGGAAAGAGAGGATAAAGATTGGAACGAAAAGCAAGCAAGAAAGAAAGCAAGAAAGAAAGAAAGCAAGAAAGAAAGAAAGAAAGAAAGAAAGAAAGAAAGATAGGAGGTGGAGGAAGGGAGACTGAAAGAAACAAGGTGACTAAAACGACGATGAAATAAGGAAAATGTGAGAGAAATGGCGTGTGAGAGATGCAAAAAGGGAAAAACGAACGGGAAACGCGTACAAGATTAGAGAGAGAGAGGGAGAGAGAGAGAGAGAGAGAGAGAGGGGGTATATCGATTGTGAGAGACAAGAATAAAAAAAGTGAGAGAACAAAGAGAGAAAAATAAACAAACAAAAAGCAAGAAGAGTAAAAGGAAGAGGAGGAGGAGGAGGAGGAGGAGGAGAAGGAAGAGTGTAGAAACAGAGTGGGTCCAAAATGACGACACCGTGAAGCAAAAAACAGCAACAAAAGTTAAAATAAAATGAAAAAAACAAAAAAACAAAAAAAAAACAAACAAACAAAACGGTGGACAGTGGCTGACGGGAACGGTGCAAGCGGAAAAGATTTGTTAGGGCGAGGGGAGAAACTGATAGGATTGGTGGTCAAAAAAAAAAAAATAGTATTTCTCACGTCGCAGTCGTCCACGAATGAAAAGGAAATGAATGATGAGGCTGTAAGCGAGTTAAAAATGTCAAAAAAAAAAAAAAAAAAAAAAAAAAAGATATGGGACAAAAACAAGTGGAGCATTAAAAGTCTATTATTTTTTCAAAGTATCGTTCATCAATCCAGCTTCAAAGATTGACGCAACACATTCTTCCTAACAATCCCTTCATATACGTCGATCACTATACTGCCTCATTTACTAAGCTTAGTAAATAATATTTACAACTGTATCTGTTATATTATAGTATATAAAAGTAAATTTTATTTGCGTCACAGTAGACAAACGAACCTTACTCAAATATTAAATTTACGTTATATAAAGCGCATATATTTAAAAAAGAATACTTCATTTACCTCACGACACACAAATCACCTAAATATTAGATTTACATTATATAAGACGCACATATTAAAAAAAAAGGAAGGGATATTTGATTTACGTAACGACATATATTACCCAAATATCAGATTTCCGTTATATAAGACGTACATATTATAAAAAGTCATTTATGTAAGTAAACACAGAATAGTTTATTTATGTCAGTAGACACATTAACCAACTATTAGATTTCCGTTATATAAGACGCACATATTTTAAAAAGTTATTTATGTAAGTAAACACAGAATAGTTTATTTATAGGTCAGTAGACACATTACCCAACTATTAGATTTACGGCATATAAGATGCACATGACAATTTGAAGGAAACTTTTATAATTTCAGTACACACAGATTACACAAATATTATGCTTATATTATAAGAGGCACGTATTAAAAAAAGAGGAAAATTTTATTTACGTTAAAGTAAACTCACAAATTCACATTCCATAAGGCGTACATATTTTAAAAAAGAAGGAGACATTTGATTAACATGTTAATTGGCAGGGGTTAATCACGAAATCTGACTTCAAACGCTAACCTTATAATAAATAACCAACTTGGGCAATAAACAATCGCTGTCATAATAAAAACTGCCTACCCCGAGTAATCTCCTGGGATTAACGTTGCAATAGAAACACACGAATTACTTATGCATCAGATTTACGTTCTATAAGACGCACACGTTAAAAAAGAAAAGAAAATTTGATTAACATTACAGTAGACACATGAAGTGATCAAATATTAGATTTACGTTCTATAAGACGCATATGTTAAAAAAGAAAAAATTTGATTAACATTACAGTAGACACATGCAGTGATCAAATATTAGATTTACGTCTTATAAGACGCACATGTTAAAAAAGAAAAGAAAATTTGATTAACATTACAGTAGACACACGCAGTGATCAAATATTAGATTTACGTTCTATAAGACGCACATGTTAAAAAAGAAAAGAAAATTTGATTAACATTACAGTAGACACATGCACTGATCAAATATTAGATTTACGTTGTATAAGACGCACTTGTTAAAAATGCGCAACGATAGTCAAAAATGAATCCTGTAAGTCTTCGGGAGGAGCATCATTTATCGAGCTTCGTGGATTGGCGTTAAGGAAATCACAAACAAAGAACTGTACCAGATAACAGGAACCGCATCACTTGAGGATTTTCAACGGCAGCAACAACTAAAATGGATAGCGTATGTAGCTAGACGAGAAAAATGTCATAATCAAGATGTTGTAATTCCACACTGCTAAAACAAAAGGTTAGGAAGGAAACTCCCATCAGTGATGGAAAGATCGATAACAGTTACTGGATTTGAGAAATCTATTATTTTAAGAGAATATTTTTACAAATTTCAACCCACAGTAAGTCTAAATGGTCGGTCAATGAATACCGAATGTTTCCTTATAAGGAAACAGCTAATATGACCGTTATCATTAAAATAGACACAAAAACATGACTCAAGTATTTGAATTACATTTTAAATGACGCGCATATTAAAAAAGAAAAAAAATACTGAATATTACAGTAGACACACGCAGTGATCAAATATTAGATTTACGTTCTATAAGACGCACATGTTAAAAATATTGATCGATGGTTAGAAATGAATCCTGTAGGTCTTAGTGAGGACCATACATCTTCAAGTCTCGTGGTTTGGTGTTAAGGAAATCATGCAGAAAGAACTGTACCAGAAAAACAGGAACCGCATCACTTGAGGAATACCAACAACAGCAACAAGTAAAATGGATAGCACATGTAGCTAGAAGAGCAAATAATGATGATAATCGAGATGCTGATATTCCACACTGCTTAAAACAAAAGGTTAGGAAGGAAACCTCATCAGTGCTGGAAAAATCGATAACAGATGACTTGAGAAACCTATTGTTTTAAGTGAAAGATTTTATAAATTTCAACCGACAGTAAGTCTAAATGTTTTGTCAATGAATGCTGAATGTTTCCTTATAAGGAAACGGCTAATATTACCATTGCCATTAAAATAGACACAAAAGATATTACTCATTTATTATAATTACTTTTTATAGGACACACCTAATAAAAAGATAGGAACATTTTTATGTTACTGCAAACAGAATGCTGAATTCTACAGGTAGAATCTTATTACGAAATATATTTAGTTTTTTTTCTCCCAGAATCCATACGATAAATTAAAGAGATCTGTAACTTTGAGAAAAGCCATAAGCATATTCCAAGAATTGTTCGAGCCACTGTAATCTTTCTGCATTTATTTATTGTCATTATAATTTTTCAGTTGATCTCTACTTTAAGTTATCTTTCTGTAATTTTGAGAAGAATCATTATCGTTCCAAGAATCGATATTGTTATTGATCTCGTTCTCTTTTTTAGCTTTTGTTGCTACCACAATGTTTCGGCCGAACAATTCTTCAGCCTTCCTCAGATATATTATTCTCGGTAGGTGATAGAATTTTTTTTTTTAATTTTCTTAAGATAATGTCTACCAAAACTGTCGCAGGCGATACAGTGTTGTAAGTAAAGAAGGCCGTAAAAGGTTGTGGTAACATTAAAAATAAATGAATATTAATAATAATAATTTTTATTTAATAATAATAATAATGTTAATAATAATAATTAGAACTTTAAAAAAAGTGATATCAACAGTTAAAACTCTTGGAAGGAAAGCTTAGTGACTTCTCAAAATTACGTAAGGTATATTTGCAGATCTGAAGAAGGTCTTAGGAATTGAATAAAGCTACTGGTTAAAAATAAATAAATAAAATTAGAATAAAAACGGATGAGTTCAGCATTTTGATATCTTGGGATAGTGATTTTCCTAAAACTGCAGATGGCCGTAGAATTAATCGGCCGTTACACTGTGGCAATAATAAAAGCAATAATTAATAAAATCAATAATCCAGAGAACTAGTAGCACTAGTTGAGGATTGTATTATGGTTGATTAATTTCATTTCTATCTTGAAGTATCTCATATATATATATATATATATATATATATATATATATATATATAGATAGATAGGATAGATAGATAGATACATATTTGGTTGGATAGATGTGAGTTTGTGACCCTGGGTTTAACGCTTTAGCGATCGTACGATCGCTAAAGCGTGAAACCCAGGATCACAGACTCACATCTATCCGACCAAATATGTTAGCAGAGCTCAATCTCTGATATTGAGCGCTTTCTAATAAGTACCGCGCATATAAAATATAAATAATTATACATATATATATATTTATTTATATTTATATACACTTTTCACACATATCACTCGTCTGGTAGGTCACCGGGCTAGTTAATAAATGCCTTGTCTTTTAATTCTCTCCCTCACTCAGTAAGAGTGCTTGAGAGAAGGCAAACAAATGAAAATCATTTCCCCTTCTACCTTTTTATTTATTCCACACCTCCTTGTCTGTTTTTACAAGGGAACGAAGA
>CAHIKZ030001210.1:585000-613396 GCA_903632075.3 Acanthosepion pharaonis
AACGTGTTTCCTAAAAATATAAATCATTTTTTGCAATCACGAAAAAAAAAAAGGTCATCTTTTTTTCATAACTTAAAAAAAACTGAAACAAAAAAGAAAAAAAACAGCTACTTATCTTCTTTTTTTTTATTAAACTGAAACAGATCGACTTTTATCCTCTTTAAAATGCATATGACTGATCGTTGTAACGGCGGTGGTACGTTAGACATTTGAATTTGTCCTTTTTAGCCTTCAATATTATATTCTCTTTTTTTCCGTTTGAATCTTTAAAATATATATATTGTTTTTGTTTTTATAAAGACAGCTCTTGCTTGATTAAATCCACTTTCTGGACACGTTATACAATTTAATCTTTTGTTTCTTTGAGGACACACACAGACACTCACTGTCTCACGCGTAATGACATTATTTATTGTTTCAATGTGTGTGCATCCGCAAATAAACTGAATAATAGTTACTTATATATATATATATATATATATATATATATATGCTATCGGATTTACAGCATCGGCTTTGTTTAGAGACAAATAATTCGATTTTTTATTCGAGACATAACCACGAGTTTTCTTTGTTTATTCATTTGCCTACTTTTATTTTTTTCACTCTGGAAAATCGTTTTAACACTGACTTTTTTTTTTAATATTTACTTTACATCCATTCGTATTTGTGTACCAAAGAGATTAGAATTTGGTTACATACACCCGAGAAAAATCCTTGGGTGCAAGTAGCCACATGCTTTGATTTTTAGTACAAACGAGTTAAAAAAAAAAAAAGGAGATATTTGCTTTTTACACATTTGATTTCTAAATCTGAGAGACATATAAAAAAAAAAAAACGTTAAAGTGTTTCAATTTTATTTGGGACTGTGCTACTAATTTAGTACTAAAAACTAAATATTATTACTCATTTCTCTGGAGGGAGAAAGATATACATAATGTATGTATATATAACAGACAATTATGGTCGGTGTGGGAATTGGTTAAAGCGGCAAAGTTAAGTTTTTTTTTTTTTTTTATAAGATTGAAAGAAAGATCGGGTGTCCAGTCATTTGTTTATTTATTTTTAGACACAGTTACGTACACACCAAGTCGTTTGGCTGACAAGTGCACACATGAGTGCAGACATGTATTCGTACACACACATATGCGTAATTAATTTTATTCATTCTTTCTTTCTCATGCTTGATGTGTGTGTGTGTGTGTACATATATACACACACGAGAAAGATTGTATATCATTATTTATTATATATGAGCGTGAGATACAAACCTTCCTGTACTGAGTGTTCTCGCATAGCATACGATCGTGTGCAATCTGCGCATGATTCTTAATATTCTAAAAAAAAACACCAGGGTTTATACACACACACACACACACACACACACACACACACACACACACACACACACACACACACACACACACACACATATATATATATATATATATATATATATATATATATATATATATATATATATGGTTACAGTGTGTAAAATTTACATATATCCACTTATAGCTTGTGGGTGTCATTCAACTGTAGGGCTGTCTCGCAATTATACACTTAGGCCAAATGAAGGTAAGGTAATATTTAAATTAAATTTACTCAATAAATAAATTTTCCACATCTCCTTTATTTATATTCTCTCTCTCTCTCTCTTTCTCTCTCTCTCTCTCTCCTCAAACGCACACACGCACACACGAGAATCGCAATTGTCAGAACTATTGAAAAAAAAAACAACCCACCACCCCAGATCTATTCGTTACATTATTACACAGATAGTGCACTGAAACTTGATTGGCTGAATCTGTAGATGATGGAAAAGAAGCAAATTGAATGGTGGTGGTGGTGAAGTAGGAGGAGGAGGAGGAGGAAAAAGAAATTGTAGGCCGTTGCTGCTCGGGTATACGACTCACACAGGGTCGATTCTTCATCGAGAGGAAGGCAGATTTTTAGGCAGGGCTGGGGCCTTTTTTCGCTTGCTCTCTCGCTCACTCTCTGCTTGTCTCCTTCGCTCTCTCCTTTCTCAGGCTCCGTGTGTATGTTTGATTGAGAGAGAGAGAGAGAGAGAGATTGACATAGATTCTGATACCAAAGTAAAAAAGAGGAGGAGGAAGAGGAGTGTTTATATACTTTAACGTACTATATCGCCGTAATATAAAGTTCATGATCGTGTATTGAGGTCACTTTGTCATTTCAAATGACTCTGGTGAGTTCTGCGATGGAAGAAAAAGCTGAGCGGTGTGGGGACGTGCTACCTTCTTTATTCTCTTGCTTCTACTACCATTCGGTTGTTGGCGGGTTGAATATCACTGCTCATTTGTTAAAACGTTCTTCTTCCCCTTCCTTAGAATTAGCATTCTCGGGTTCGATCTCTAAAGCAGTGACCCTAGCTTAGGTCGTAATTATAACGTCATGTCTACACTAAGACCAGTCCTAAAATTTTACATAAAGAGTCGAACTATATGGTGTTGCCATGGATTTTTTTTTTTTTTTTACATATTCAAAAGAAAAGGGAATAATATGGAGGGTCTCTTTACTATTATATGTATTTATTTCTAAGCCTAGCTGTGCACAGCACAAAGAATGAATGGTAGTAATGATGGCCAGACGCTGGTGTCACTTCTTTTTTTTTTGTTTTTGTTTTTGTTTTAGTCTCGCAAGTGGTAAGGATCCGTTAGGCTGTTTTGAAACATCTGAAAATCCTGGCCCGTATAAACAGGGCACGACAGAAATATTTCTCACATACCAGATAACGGTAAGACATTACAGCAATAATGTCTTAATCTAATTAATATGTCGGAGGTATTTCTGCCGCAACCTGTATAATAAAGACGAAACGTTTTGTTTTTTTAATTTTTAACGTGTTTCAATTTTATTTAAGCTTCATCAGACATTGTTGGAAATTAGATATGGAAGATAAGGTTCCAGTACTGTGGGTTCTGTGTTGTTTTTCATTGATCAGGAAGATCTCATGTGTTCCAGGTGAATTGGCAATTTTTTTTCATTTTTAATCGATCTTATGGCTTATTGCTCTAAATGTTCTTTTAGCTGATATCCATGTTTGAATAGACGTGTGAATTCCATCTGCCAACCTGCACTTTCGAGAGACTTTAACAAAGGAACGTCGAAGTGCAGTATAAGGACAACGAATCAAGTGTGGTTTATCCTATAAAGGGAAAATGCAGTAATAATACATACGTATGTATATATATATATATATATATATATATATATATATATATATATATATATATATATATATATATGAACGTATGCACACATACACATATGAATTAGTATACATATATATATATATATATATATATATATATATATGCACATATGCATACATACAAATATATATATATATATATATAGCTTGTAGTAAAAATAAGAACTAATGCGGCAGAAATTTATGGAAACAAGGATCTTTTCATTCATAACGGATTCGGAGGTTTTTTTATATTATTTGAATTGTTTGCGACGATGGATTTCTCGCCAATTAAATCATTAACCTTTGCATTTGTTTTTGTGTGAATAGTTCATGAATTTGTAAATTGATTGCGTTTATCGAAATTAATATATATATATATATATATACTTATACATACAAATATATATACATATGTATAAAAATAAATTTATACACATAGGTATACACATATGTATATACATATGTATACACATATGTGTATAGATATATATATAGACATATAAAGTATACATATATATATATATATATACATATATATACACACATATATATGTCTGCACACATACAAATATATGTATGCATATGTATATGTGTGTGTGTGTATAGATACATATAGATATATATAGAAAGATATATATATATATAGATTCACATATATAGTTATATATACAGATACACACACACTCACATATATATATAGATAGATGCATATATATATAAATATAGATGCATATATATATATATACATGCACATATATACATATGTATATATGTGCATCTATATACATATGTATATAGATGCACATATACATACATATATAGAGAAATGCACATATATACATATATATACAGACATATATGTATATCCATGCATATATGAATATACTTGTATATATACATGTGTATATATACATACATATATAAACATGAGTATATATACATACATATATATGTATGGATCTTTTCTTATGTATATTGAAACTTGATGAATTCTAATCACATTGGACGAAAAACCTAATAAACATATAATCGATGCATATATAAATTTCGTATATAGTGAAAACTGAGTCATTTAGAAATAATCTGTAAAAAATGTCATAAAGTTTTAAGTATAACTAACATAATTAATGTGATTTCAGGCATTACTGTAAATCAGTTGGCAAATATTTTCCGTGAACTGCAAAATCTTATTCCCCTTTGTATTGTTAATAATGGAGGACATGTGGAAACTTAAATAAAATTTCAATAAAACCTTAAAAATATAGATTTACTTCTTTCTAATCATTTTTACAAATTTCTATCGCAAATACAAATAAAGTTATAAGTTTTTTAAAGTGCACATGAACTTTATGGACACCCAATATATGAAATCGTATGGTATACGTTAGCAAATTCCAAAAACTTCCAAACTTGTGGTTACGATGAACACTTGCTAAAAATAATTGAATAAATTTGAAAAGAAAATAGCATTTCACATAAAACAATGTTGTATACATGTCCTTTGGGTATATCGGTTAAAAAAAAAGATAGAAAAAAAATTTGTCCTGAATCCACACACACACACTCTCAAATATTCATATCTGCTCCATATATTGTTTTGAAAGTAGATGTCAGAAATATTTTTTTCTTTTTATTTAGTTAATTTTGAGACAAAATAAGGTTCTTTGGAAATTACTAAAATTTCGATTGCTTTTGCAACTTTTTCCAGTACTTAATATTGACAAAACTGACAAAGGCTACTAGAGCAAGTAAAAAATAAAAAAATGTGATTATCAAGGTCCTTCATTACGTTCTCACATGACAGCTAATACTATATTAAAAAATAAAAAGTATACAAAGAATATTATTGTCATCCACGTTTTGTATGTATTATGTGTGTCTTCCCTGGAGTATCGAACTAGTCGTTTGGTATCAGGTGGGAATTGGACAGGTCACTTACTAAAATTGTATGTTATGTCCCGATTACTTTTTGGCTATCATTGGTCATTTTCAAGGTATGAAAATATAAAGTGTAGAGGAGAGGTTCCCGACTTTTTGGCTATGGCACCATCTAAGCATTTCTTAAATCCTGATTCCCCCACACACACACACGTATGGCATATAATTCTTATCATTCAGAAAATAAACTATTTTACACGTGGAGGAAACGTAAAAAAAGGCCATTTAACTTAACTTTCTGAAGAACTCGAGACTGCATATAACCAATAGTATTATCGTTTAATGTTAGAATTTTATAATTATAAAAATACTGTGTTACTGATATATATATATATATATATATATATATATATATATATATATATAGAGAGAGAGAGAGATAGATAGATATAATATATATATATATATATATAGATAGATAGATATAATATATATATATATATATATAATATAGATATAATATATATATATATATATATACACGCACAAATATTTTTATGCATCCATCATAAATAAATACAAATGCAAAACTTATCTTACCCGACGCGTTTATATATATATATATATATATACTATAATTATTTGCCTATATATATATATATATATATATATGTATATATATAGGCAAATCATTATAGTAATTCGTCGAGTCTAGGAGAATTCTCAGGAAAACGCAGAAGGCACTGGACGGCCGTTTCGTCCTATTTTTGGAATTCATCATCGAGATTCGAACGTGAACCGTTTCGATACAACGCAAACATCTTACCAACAGGCCTCGGTGACGAATGAGAAACTGAATATTCAATGAACATTAAAGCCAACTCAGAGGTTATAGATTGTTCCATGCTAAACGTAGTCATCAGGCGACCTGATGATTGCGTTTAACGTAAAAAACCTATCACCTCTTTTTGTTGGATTCTATATTTTTTTATATATATATATATATATATATATATATATATATATATATATATATATATATGTGTGTGTGTGTGTGTGTCTAGCATGAAACAGCCTGTCGCCTCTGAGTTTTAACTTCAATGTTCACTTTTATATTTACACACGCTCTATCTCTGATATTGACACTTTATTATAAATATAACATACCTTAAAAAACTATTTCTTCAAATATATATATATATATATATGTGTGTGTGTGTGTGTGTGTGTGTGTGTCGGGGTACCTGGCAGAACGGATCTGATGTGGCAATATCCGAACTCCGTAATGAAACCAGGGTAAGATCACTGATGACCTCATACCGTTGCATTTTATAAATGTTTTTTAAGAATAGATGTACACAAGTCTAATTAAAAACGACTGACAAAGTGTTGCGATTAAGCCTTTTATTCAAATTTTCTTGCATTCATATAATTGGTTTTCATGGCAAAATCTGTCCGAATTTTGTTAGCCATTATAAAGCTTAATCTTAGTACTTTGTCAGTCGTTCTATAATGAAACTTGTATAAAAGAGGGATTGATGCCTACATAGTTGTACCAATAGAAAATATTATCAGTTACAAGGACGGCTATGATCTTATTTTAAAATTATAAACTTCTTTCTATTTTACGAAATATTTTGTTTTTATTTCATTTCTAACTAAAAATAGCTGATTGGCTCCTAATTCATTCTTACCAAACTCAAACTTTTAAAGCTGAAAAAGGTAGAAAGTGGATACTTCAAAATTCTACTAATATTTATTTATGTAAAAAAGCCCTTGATAACCGTCAATATGCAACAGAAATATATATTACTTTTACAAAAATAATACTAACGAAAAAACTGTATCTTATGAAACAAGTGTGTGTGTGTGAACATTTGTACTGTTTTATTTTTTTATAACATTTGTATAGTTATATATATAAAATATAATAGTGGACATTGATGTCAACACTCAGCGGCAGCAACAGTCTGTCATGCTTAAAAGGCAATGTTCAGGCCATGAAGATTTGCTTTTAAGCTTGAAACAACTGTCGCCGTTGAGTGTTGACATCAATGTCCACTTTTATATACATATGTTCTATCCCAGATATTGAGCACTTTAACCCATAAATAAAACATACCTATAAAATGACATTTTTACATTTGTATATATATATATATTAATTATATATATATATATATATATAATTTATATATATATATTAATTATATATATATATATTAATTAATATATATATATATATATATAATTAATATATATATATATATATATATATTAATTAATATATATATATATATATTATATATATATATATATATATATATATATATATATATTAATTATATATATATATATATATTATATATATATATATATATATATATATATATATATATATATTAATGTATGTATATATATATATATATATATATTAATATATATATATATATATATATATATATATATATATATATATATATATATATATATATATATATATATATGAAAGAAAAATACGGAAAAAACAAACAAAATCCTAATATGCAATTATGCTGTTTTAATGTTAATATAATGTCAACGTCGGACGTTTCGGTCTCTGTTTTGATTAGTCTTACTCTTATGTCCGTCGTCTTTTCGTGTTGAATTAAATATAGTCTAATGTTAATTATGTTTTATGAATATGTCCTGAAGATGGTCTACTAAACCGAAACGTCCAACGTTGACATTATATTAACATTAAAACAGCATAATTGCATATTAGGATTTTTTTTGTTTTTCCGTATTTCTTCATACTATCGGATCTGTATCCATATATTTATATATATACACACACGCACAGTGATGATACAAAATTAGGAGGATTTTGCATTGATAATTATAATTCATCGAGTCTAGAAGAAACCTCCACAGAATGCAGAAATATATTTGGGACTCATAAGCAGTGCGCATTCACTACCGGGAATTGAAACCCTGACAGTTATGTTATCAGGCAATCATCATACCATCTGTACAAACAAGCCTCGGTGACAAAGAGGTAGCGAGTTAGATATATTAATTAATTAATTAATTATTTTAAGAAATAGACAACTTTAAGGGTTCATGGGATTGTAATTTATTTTCTTAGAACCTAAGTTTTTAAGCCTGGAAAAATTAATCAGCAATATTTTTGTATGAAAATGTAGATCTGATGAATTAGGACCAAACATCCGAGTCCTAAGGAAATAAATTCTAATCACCATGAACACTTAAAGTTGTCTGTTTCTTAATATAATTAATATTTGCTCTGTTTTTACATTGAGCTCTCTGGATTACATACTCCTTGGAATTGGATTAACAAATAAGTTCATTATCTATCTATCTATCTATCTATCTATCTGTGTGTGTGTGTGTGTGTATATATATATATATATATATATATATATATATATATATATATATATATATAAAATGTGAGGCCCTTTTCTCTGTTTTATAAAGATTTCATTACACTGGGCGTGCTTTCAACTGATTCTCAATGGGGGCCCTTAGCTCCACAAGAGTGCCTGGAAACTTTTAGACTGGTCTGGATGTTGTTGTAACCTAGAAAAGGTTACTGATTGAGGAATAACCAAAACGGAGGTTAGAAATGCAATGGTAATCTTTATAACATCAACAAAATACAATACTCGCCAGTGGCATGAAGTAGGTAAACCACTGCTACTGGTGCACTATTTAGACAGCATATTACCTCCACTTGCAACAGTGTCCAACGTATTTATGAGGAATGAGACATACACATTAGTGTTCAGAGGTACATAGGTATATAACAATAATAAAAATTATTTGCAATGCATTTTCATAGTAAAAATAATTTACAATGCATTTCATAGTAAAAATCTTTTGCAATGCATTTTTATAATAAAAATCATTTGCAATGCATTTTTATAGTAAAAAATCATTTGCAATGCATTTTTATAATAAAAATCATTTGCAATGCATTTTTATAGTAAAAATCATTTGCAATGCATTTTTATAATAAAAATCATTTGCAATGCATTTTTATAGTAAAAATCATTTGCAATGCATTTTTATAATAAAAAATCATTTGCAATGCATTTTTATAGTAAAAATCATTTGCAATGCATTTTTATAATAAAAATCATTTGCAATGCATTTTTATAGTAAAAATCATTTGCAATGCATTTTTACAGTAAAAAATCATTTGCAATGCATTTTTATAATAAAAATCATTTGCAATGCATTTTTATAGTAAAAATCATTTGCAATGCATTTTATAGTAAAAAATCATTGCAATGCATTTTTTATAGTAAAAATCATTTGCAATGCATTTTTATAATAAAAATCATTTGCAATGCATTTTTATAGTAAAAATCATTTGCAATATATTTTTATAAAAAATCATTTGCAATGCATTTTTATAGTAAAAATCATTTGCAATGCATTTTTACAGTAAAAAATCATTTGCAATGCATTTTTATAATAAAAATCATTTGCAATGCATTTTTATATTTGTTGTAACCTAGAAAGTGTTACTGAATGAGGAATAACCAAAACGGAGGTTAGAAATGAAATGGTAATCTTTTTAACATCAACAAAATACAATACTCGCCAGCGGTGTGAAGTAGGTAAACCACTGCTAGTTGTGGACTACGTAGACCATATTACACCCACTTACAATCGGGTCCAACGTATTTATGAGGATTGGGACATATCCATCAGTGTTCATAGGTACATAGGTATATAAAAGAGGTGCAGATTGAAAAGAAAGGAGACATATGCCTAGAACTTCAACTTGACAAGCTGATAGAAACTAGGAACACTATGGTCATTTGTGAGGATTTTTGTTTTCTACTACATTTTGCTTGTGTAAATAAAATGCATTTCCTGTTACCTGGAATCTCTGTCTGTGCTTATTGTGGACCTGAAAAACGTTTGACACGAAAAATGGGCAACAAGAAAAAAAAGAAAAACGAATAAGATTGTGTTGCGGCCAAACTTTTAAATGGAATGAAAGTAACCTGCTTTGAAAACCCGACATACAAAATCCTGATTTTTATCTGGAACTGAACTCCAACCTCTGCCATCACTGGGAAATATGCGGTTACCTCACTCACGAGGCGGCTTCCTAGTTTTAGACTCTGGGTGGCTCGTATGAATGGTAAACGAGCCAGTTAAATAGACAGTGCTGTCTAGCATAAATTCAATCTTTACTGGGTGCCTCACACACATGGCTCAATTTAATTAGTTTAGTCCCATAATAATTGGTACATTTAATGTAAGAAATCTGCATGCAAATGTACTAAGTATTATGGGACAAAGGTAAGAGCGCACTTTCAGTTAGCACATCCGTCCCATAATAGTTGGTACATTTAGCATAGAAAATATATATGCAAATGTAACAAATATTATGGGACAGAGGTTCATTTTCAGTTACTACGTCTGTCCCGTAATAGTTGGTACATTTATTCCCGGAATTGAGTATGTAAATGTAACAACTATTATGGGAAAGAAGTACTACTTACGTTAAAAGTTGAACCTTGTTTATACGGAAGCCCTCATGGTCTGGAATTTCTTAAGATCCAGGATGTTTTGAATCTGCTGCCTATGATTTTTAGAACTGTCACTCGAGTGCTCTTAGCCGGATCTAAATGTCAGCTTGTATTGTAATTTAGCTGTTTTTAAAATAAAACTAAACTGAATTTTAAAAAAAAAATTAATAACGATTTGAAACGGGAGTTGTTTGAAAACTCGGCAAGTTTCAAATTTTATCACAACTTCAAACATTTTTCTGTATCTAAAAAATCAATACAAATAATTTTCACTGTTATAATATAATTTGTGTTATGATAAATTATATTTTCAAAAAATATCCGATTTCTTTTAGAAAAGTCGGAAATCGAATTCTGCTTTCTAAAAATTTTCTGTACTCCGAAATGACCATGTCCGGAGGTTTCCGTATTAAAGGAATTAGCTGCATTCTTTGTAAAAAGATGACACAAATAGCTACTCCAGAAGCAGGTTCTATCTTTACACTTATAACCTAATGTATGACTGGCCTTTCAGTATCTGTCTTTATTTCTGAGATGAGGTACTATGTACATTATTTACATTATTCGGACTATTGTCCTCATCTTTGTTGCCATATTTATTACAAAGTTTCGGCCTTTCAGTATCTGTCTATATTTCTGAGATGAGGTATTATGTACACTATTTACATTATTCGGACTATTGTCCTCATCGTTGTCGCCATATTTATTACAACGTTTCGGCCTTTCAGTATCTGTCTATATTTCTGAGATGATGTATTATGTACACTATTTACATTATTCGGACTATTGTCCTCATCTTTGTTGCCATATTTATTACAACGTTTCGGCCTTTCAGTATCTGTCTATATTTCTGAGATGAAGTATTATGTACACTATTTACATTATTCGGACTATTGTCCTCATCGTTGTCGCCATATTTATTACAACGTTTCGGCCACTGTACGCTCCGGCCTTCTTCAGGTGGTTGGAATGTCGAACTGAACCCTTTATTTCGCTCACTGGGGTAGACTGTTCTAGTTCCACATACTATGTTTAATGGATGTCAGTAATCTGTTAATTTCCCTCTTAAGTTCTCCACTGCCTTAACCGGGTATTGAACTCACACTCTTTGGGTCCTGTCACTGGATCTAACTAACGTCTTTATCCACTGTGCCATGTGACTTTGAGGACACATTCATTAAACATGGCCCGTGGAACTAAAACAGTCTACCCCAGTGAGCGAAATAAAGGGTTCAGTTCGACATTCCAACCACCTGAAGAAGGCCGGAGCGTACAACGGCCGAAACGTTGTAATAAATATGGCGACTAAGATGAGGACTGGCATAGCTAATCCTTGTTGAAGACGCTTATTCAGTCACTTTGACTTATACTGAAACTATAATAAGCAAACTTCAGTGATATGATCTCGGAACATGGACTGTACATTCAGACCCTCAGTCACGATGACTCATGACTTTGTGCTGGCACTATTATTGACGACTTTCTTAGAGTTTCGGCGACCCGGTTTCTCTCTGGTATTTTTCTAAGCCTAGCTTATATGTGGCACAAGACTAGGGCGCCCATTTCTCTCCGGTATGGTTTTCAAGCACTGACCAATGGTGCCGCACGCTGGAATCGTGTCCACAGACGGATATTCTCAAAAAATTCTCCTCCCTAGTGTCATCCAAGACAGGTTCCTTTAAAATAAGGTACATGTGACAAACGGTGTCCGTTTCCACAGTGTTTCGGAAACGGTTATTTGACAAGAATCAGTCATGTCTTGTCCGCCAGTGTGACAGATGCAGCATGCCTGGTCTCTGGGGATCCATCTCCCAGACAACACCTCCACATTACACTGATGGGATCTCTTGACGCCTGTGACAGAGCCGAATTGATTGGGGAGTGGGGGTACTTTCCACACGCACGTGTGGGGATACACTCAAGTTAAAGTGGACTGTTACATTTCTCTTTTTTGTTTTTTGCCGTGTGGAGAGACAAATGGTGTCCCAGAAATAAAAAGAAAATGTTTTTGACCGGAAATTAAGGAATCGATAAGGTGGGTGGGTGTTGTGCTTATTTCTTTCCTTTCTTCTTCTTCTTCTTCTTCTCTCTCTCTTTCTCTCTCTCTAAGAAAGAAACGACAAAAAATGCGAATAGCAGGTTACTCAAGCGGAGTAAAGGTTAAGGAGCTCTTTTAGTCATCCATCAATTGTGACGACTGAATTTCATTCCCCTCAACCACCGAATGCTCAATTCTTGTGGTTTTATGGCAAATTTAACTTCAGACTTCTAAATGAAAAAGAGTCACCTCAAGTATGGTAATGATCTATCTGGGTTGAACATTACGACTAAGAAGTGAGTTCGATTCTTACTGAGTATTCTTATTCGCGTTCCCTTTGCTAAAACTAATATGATTTGTAAATTAGTAAGGCTTTTCCTTTTTTATCCGTCTTCCTTTTTCCTTCATTTGCTTTGTATTGCATTGGAAGGAAGTTCCACTCAGATGGCTTCTTCAACACTCTCGCAGTGTAGAATAGACTCCCGAGAGAATGCTTCCTGATCTTACGATCATAACCTTTTCAGTCGTTAACTATCCTTACAATATACACTTCTTACTCCTACCACGCCCTTACAAAAACCTCATTCAGTAAAAGATATCTATCTTCATATATATTTCTATAAATTTCTATCTATCTTCATATCTATTTATCTATTCATATCTATCTCTATAAATATCTATCTATCCCTTCATATTTATTTATCTATTCATATCTCTCTATCATTGTCTGTCCGTCCGTCTCTCTCTCTCTCTGTCTCTCTCTCTGTCTCTCTCTCTCCATATATATATATATATATATATATATATATATATATATATATATATATATATATATATATATATTTACATACGCCTCTATCTCTGATATTGAGCACTTTATCCCATAAATATAGCACACCTTAAAAACTATATTTCTTCACATATATATATTCAGCGAGTACTGATCTAAAGAAATTTGGTTAAATAAAGGAGACAAGGTCTGTTTAATTATTTTAATTGTGTTTTCCAATTTTCGAATGTTATATACTGGGATCTAAATAAACAATACCAGGATGTAGCCAGCGGAATCTTTGCTTACCTTAGAGACACCACAATTTTCTTGAAAATGACTGAGGTAGTCGGAAGTACTTGAACAAAGCAGAACAAACATGAACTTCGGTCAGTTTATTAACAATTTTTGATCCAAATATATATATATATATATATATATATATATATATATATATATATATATATATATATATATATATCGGGAATGGGAAAAATATTAAATAAAAAGACAAATTTAACAGACTTTGTCTGTTGTATTTAATAAAACTTCTTTTGTTTGTGTGCAGGCGCTTATATGTGTGTATGTACCGCCAAAGAAACATGAAACCTAAAGTTTAAAATGAACTTTTAAAACAAACATTTTCTTGAAGCTTTTATTTTAGTTTAAATTTCAAGCTAATAGATTACATTTAATATTTCCAATAAGCAAAATATTCCAAATTTAAATTGATTGAAAGGTTTTGTTGTCTTTGCCTTTTTATTTGTTTGTTTTTTTGATCTCTAAAAATCGCTGGTTTTAGCCATCTCTCAGTACAATATAATTTTCTTTATCAAGAGATCTTTCAAAAAATAAAATACACTTTTCTGAAACATTATTTGAGGAATATTAGCTGATTTAAAGTTTAATTAATCTGATTAAATTGGAAGTAAATATTTTTAATTTAAAATAACGCAGAAGTGCATTTTTAACACGGTACTAGGTGTTTATTTTACGTGTTGAAAGCTCTATTGATAATCAGAAAATGAAATATTTTTTTTCTACAAGGGACATATCTATAAAAATTACTTGACGAATATAACGTGAGTGCCTTTTTATATAATCATTATATAAAATAATTGTATTATTTATATATAATTATATATAATTTTTTTAACTACTCAGTTTAGTTAAGAATTTGAAAAAATATACTCCGTCTAATGTTTTATTGAATTTTAGTTATTTTAGCTTTAAATTTACTAGTCACCACTTTTATTTTCTGATAATGTCGTGTATAGACATCCGTATTTGTAAAAATCGTAACGTTTATACACACACACACACAAAAATCAAAATTCTTCTCAAAATACAGGGGTCGCTGAATTGCAATTTTTTTCCCATTTATGATTAGTAACCATAATTTTTACTTAGTAATAATATTACCTAACCGATACAAATTAATAAAGAAATTTAATAAATTTAAAACTTTATAAATTATTCAAATTAAAATTTAATAAAATATGAAAATTCTTCTAAAAATTAATTATTCATCGAAATTTTTTCTTATGACAATAGTGTCTATATTGTGCCTTATTCATAAAAACAATTAAAAACTTTTCTAATTAAATAATGTCTTAGTTTTCTTGTATTTTTTTTATTTTTATTTTACGATTCGGTGCAGATATTCCATAACTGAGGATCTTGTTTCATGAGAAAAAAATCATTGAAATTCTGCAAGGTCTGATATAAACACGAAACCGTACAAAAATGAATTTTGCGAAATTCCATAAAATTAAATAAGGTGGGTGTAACAGGTTTTAAAAAAATGTTTTTAGCAAGATTTCTACAGAAAAAAAATTCTGAAATAAATTAATTCATTTGTGAAAAAAGAATTATTAAAATCCAATTATTTGATTTTTACAAGAGTTTCCAAATCAATCTATTTTTCACGGCAAAAAAAAAAAAAAAAAGGCACTAAAATTCCCTATATTAAATTTATGGTCACACGCTGACGTCGGAAAAACAGGATTTTTATTCAAAATTTCGAACGTTCTATGAAGGATCAAAAACATAATTTAAATATAAAAAAATAGTTTAATAATAAAAAAAAATCCTTTGTTTTTTCCTCTTAATAATAAAAGAAAAAAAAATTTACGATAAAGCTTTTTTTTTTTTATTAAGTTTGGGGTATTTTTTCATTATGGTATATGCTCATTTTCAGCGAATCTTTCGTAATGTATTACTTAAAACGTTATTTTTTTAGTAGATAGTCGTATTTCAGTAGACGCCTCGTTTTTAAACATTGTTTATTAAATCTACCAGCCCGTTCACACACACACACACACACACACACACACACACACACACACACACACACACACACACACACACACACACAAAAACTTAATAAAGAAAGTATGTATTCCGGCAGAGTCACCCTGTTCTACAAAACGGGGGCGTCACCCTGTTCTAAAAAACGGGACGTCTTTTCAAATACAGATATCACACTAAAAATGTTTGAAGAAATAAAAAAGCCAAATTAAAAATAAATTCATTAAATCTTGTATTTAGAAGATTAAGGTTTCAGCGACCCCCTCTTCTTCATGTGTATATGTAGTTGCCTTAACGTAAATATCACTTTAGTCAAATGAAGTCACACATAAAAAATTTCCACTTTGTCATTAATTTTCCTAACATTGTTTTGGTATATAAACATTTTGTATATGATTCTTTCCCACTCTCACTCTTTCTCCCTCTTTCTCTTTCTCTCCATTTCTCTCTTTCTCTTTCTCCTCCTTTCTCTCTCTCTCTCTTTCTCTCTATGTATGTATGTGTGCTAGAACGAAGTCACAACTCATCGTGGAGAGAAATTGAGCGTGCTGGCTATGTTCAAATTGTTGATCACGCTAGATAACAGACTCTTTCCCAGAAACTGTAACTAAAGTCTGCTCAGCAAAGTTGCAGTATTAACCACAGATGGGCTCTGTGGGTGTTGAACAAACAAAAATGTGCCTGAGCGAGCGTCTGCAATAGGGATTGGCTAGGCGCCCTAATAGACGGGATCCTCGAATACGAGTAGCCAGCTATTATTATGATGTATGTGTATACAAACTTCAGGTAGTCTTATACTGAGAGTCAAGCTCAAGCTACATTTTTAAATGGACATTCTGGTAATAATCTTCTACGACGACAGTTATGATATTTTAAGGTACATCTTTGTTGCATGACCTTTATAACCGCAAAAACTGTTAGGACCTTTGGCTTCCATGTTTATTCTTGTTAGGCACTGAATGAGAGACTAAAGATCATAAGAACGTGATTATGTTACGAAAAAGACAGTTTTACGTTCACAGAGCAAGATCTCATGCGTATGCACGTATTAAGGATTATTACATAAGTTGATAATAGCACCAATAATAATAGTGATAATTTTCTTAGCGCTATTTACCTTCACATCATAGGCGATCATGGCTCTCCACAGATTCCTTTTTCGTTTATAGAAGTTGAGCTGGTCACTGATCGTGGTTTACAAATCAATCATAAAGAGGTGTCAGTTGATCAATTTGGGATTTTCATTTAAAAAAATCCTTAAATACTTAGTAAAGCATTGAATATTTTGCTGCAATTGTTCACATCATACTGTTGCGTATTAGGATTTTCTGTACATCATAAGTCACATAAATAAACACAAAACATACATGTTTTTAAATTTTGTAAAGAAAAAGGAAGGAGATATATATATATATATATATATATATATATATATATATATAAAAGATAAGATAATCCTAAGGAGCCGGGCAAACCTACTTAGGTTTTACCTAAACGGACCGTCAGGGCAATACGTTTAGGATTATCTTAGGTTTTGCTCTACTTCGTGTGTTGAGCACTTTACGTAGTTGCCTTTTATTCGTTTTGGAAGTTTTTTTCTTTGGACTTTGAGCTTGACCTCTGGACGATTGTTTTCGCCTTAGTTTAATGTTCTTGATTCTTTCTTTTTTTTTTTATTACTTATTTTTCCTTGGGTATCGGTTTGTTCTACTACAAGTCGAGCTATCTGTTATTTTTTCAAGCGAGTACCACCATTATTATATATATATATATATATATATATATATATATATATATATATATATATATATACATACATACTATGGATACTATTACAAACTGATACCGTCGACAGTTTGAAAAAATCCTGCGAATTTTAAATTAAAATTCAGTAGGTGAAAATGATTTTTAAACTAAAGGTATCTTAATTCCAATTGTAAAGAAAATGTTGCTTCGTTTAATGAAAGTAAACATTGATCGCTCTTTTTTGTGAGTCAGTTTTTAACATATTTCAAATTCAATGTTTTTTTGTTAATAGGACTCTGCCTGCATTATACTAATGGATTACATATATATATATATATATATATATATATATATATATATATATCTATATATATATATATTTATTTATTCAGCGTGTACTGATCCAAAGAAATTTGATTAGATAAAGCAGATAAGGTCTGTTTAATTATTTTTAATTGTTTTTCCAATTTTCGAATGTTATATACTGGAATCGAAATAAATAATACCAGGATGTAGCCAAAAGGGATCTTGCTTACCTTATAGACACCACATAGTTCTCTTGACGGAGATAGTTGGAAATACTTGAACAAAACAGAACAAACCTGAACTTCAGTCGGTTTATTAATAATTTTGATCCCTATATATATATATATATATATATATATATATATATATCTGTGTGTGTGTGTATCTTATTCGGAAATGGGGAAAATACAAAAAAATTTGTCTGTTGTATTTAATAAATATGTGTGTGTGTGTATTAAAAATGCCGTTTAAGGAAAACCCATATTGGCAGGATGAATAAAATGGAAATTATTAATGGAACTGGAAAAATCTTATCGCGCATCGGCTGTCACGCGGTTTACCAAGGGTCGTGAACTCCAGGGCGAAAGATTGTTGGGGTTGAACAAATACGCTATTCTCTGAATAATAAAAATGGACACTGTCAACACGAGCTTCCAAATAAGGGTCCACCTCAAACAACATTTACTAATACCCCCCCCAAAATGTCCAGTTGGAAGGGGTAAAAGGAAAGCGATAGAATTCTATGTGAGTTATACGATGCTGAGGATTAAACAAATAACCATATATATATATATATATATATATATATATATATATATATATATATATATATATTAAATTATTGCAAAATGTTCATACCCGATTAGAAAATTATAAACAAAATTTTACATACTCAAAAAATCATTTACTAGTTAAGTACATAGACTCCATTGTTTTCAACAACTGTCTCCCATTGTTCTACAGGCTTGTTGGTGCCATTTTTGTAGAAACTTTGTGTTTTTTTATTGGAATGATTGATGTGAGATAGTTTACGACTGACTGTAGTGAGTCAATTTTTTGTCATTTAAGTTGTTCTGTAGAGATCTGAAAAAAAATGAGAACTGGGTTCAAGTACACACTGCTCAGCCCAGCGATTGAACTCACAATTCATCATCAGCATTATCATCATCCTTCGACCTCCGTATAGACAGAAACATTTGTTAGTCAAATACATAGCCTCCATTGAGTTTAACAACACTCCCCCCCATCCTTCTACAAGCTTGTTGATGCCATTTTTGTAGAAACTTCGTTATTTATTTATTTTTATTTTTTTTTTGGAAGAAAGTTGTGAACGTACTTTTAGACTGATATTTTATTGGAATGATTGATGTGATATAGTTTACAACTGGCTGTAGAGAGTCAATTTTTTGTCATTTAAATTGTTCTGTAGAGGCCGGAATAAATGAAAATCCGAAGGAACTAAGTCAGAACAATTTGGTGGGTGCGAGAGGGTTTCCTATTTTAACTTTTTATACTTCTGCAAGGTTTGTTTTGTAACTTGCGTTGTTGTGCTGGGAAATGACACCTTTTTTCGATTTTGTATAATCAGCCGTTTTTTCTTGAATAACCGCTTTGAGAATTTTGAGCTGGTCGCAATAATTCTACCCCCTGCAATCCCACCATACGGATAGCAGCACCTCCGTTGGAGGCAATCCCGCTTTAGCCATTTACACATTCACAACATCCGTTTGTGTCGAGTGGTTATAAACGATCTATTTTTTTTTTTTTTTATCGCCAGTGACAATTCTGTCCAAGAATGGCTCCTTTTCGTAGCGTGACAGCAATGAAATCACCGCAGAAAAATGATCGTGCTCGATCTGTTCCATCCGAAAATATGGCACCCACTTGTCGAGTTTAGAAACGAACCCAAGTCTCTTAAAATGGTGAAAGGCAGTTGAGATATCGATTTTCAAACTCTTAAAAATCTCTTCCCTCGAAATCTTCGCTTTATTCTTCACGATGGCTAGCAGAGCTTCTTCATCGACGTCAGAAGGTCGCCCGGGGAGTCGTTGATCGTTTAGATTAAAATCACTCTTAAGTAAATCTGCCGAACCACCTTTTGATAGTCCGAAGAGCTGGAGAACGATCCAAATAAACCTTCTGAATTTTTTTTTCTTTTTTTTTTGTCGCAGTTTCGACTCTTATTCATTTCCGAAACTCATAGAGCGTAATATGGCAAATTCTCCATCTTTAATGCATTCATTTGGGGACAAAACGTCAACATTCAACTAAGTCGCAATTGAACGATGCAAAGTTTCAATCTAGAACACACCAGTGTCATGTTGCGGTTACTTTTTATCAATACTAACACTTCGACGTGGTGTAATGCTTAGGAATCTTGTCTCTCTAGAACAATTACGACTGACTAGTGAGTTCGATCCTCACTGGGTGGCCCACACTTTTGGTCTTGTGCAACATATAAACTACGTTTAGAAAAATCACCATGTTATATAGGCAATGAAAATTGGACACAAACTTTTAAAATAATCTACGGTATGACATTATAGTAGCTTAAAAGCCGTCCTATCTGGCGGCATTTAAGTTTGCTTCTGCAGAGGGCCCTTGATTGAGCCTTCATCACAATAGGTAGGGAGGAGTAGATGTGACAGTCAATAATAAACTAGAGAAGGGCTCAAAATTGATTGTTGCATTTTGGTATTGCATTAATATTTAAGCTTATCTTTTAAAATTTTTGCGATACTTCTGTCGTCAATTAATTTAAAGACATTTTGATGCGCGTAGGTCCTTACTTTCTGTATAAAATTATTTTATTTCATGGGCGACTTTCGCTGGATTTCGCAATTAATTTCGATTATTCCCAAATTTATTTCCAAGTTATAAAATTGTTATCGTACAAAAAAATTCGCAAAAACTTACGTACAAAAATCGCAGTAATGAAAACTTGGTAATCCCAAATTTCAGGATTGTGGGGTCTGGATCCGATTCGGAATGTTTTAATTCGCTTACAGAGTCAGTTTGATTCCAGAATGATATGATATGTTGGGCTACATCATCTAGGGGTAAGTTTGAAAACATGGACAATTTTATTTTGAAAAACTGTAATTTTTTCCATTGAACATGAGCTAGTGAAAGTTAGAGAGTTGTGTCCCTTTAATTCTTTTTATCAGTCAAGATGGCAGAATCCGAAAACAATCGCAAGAAATCTTGGGAATCCAAAATTTCAGGATTGCGGGTCCGGATCCAGCAGAGAATGATTATAATTTGCTCACGGAGTCGGCCTGATTCTAAAATGGTATGATATGTTAGGCTACGGCCTCTAGGAGTAAAGTTGAAAAAGTGTGACACAATGACATTCGCATTTATTATATAGATAGTATATTTAGGCAGCAAGTATTCATCCAGGCAAGTTTGATTTAAAAGAACTGACAATGTGTTGTAGAGTAGTTTTCACAGTGGAGGCTTGTATTTCACTAAGTCGGTCCTAAAAAGGTTCGACGTACAAAACGTTAGGAACTTGTTATAATAGTTAATGACGCAGCAACCTAGTTGTGGTGGTTGATACTTTAATGTCCGACATCGACTGACTCACCAACTCACTGAGACCCCCTGGCGACTGCTACTACTACTAATTATTATCTGTGGGAGAGTCTATTAACAATAGAATAGGTATGTTCCGGTATAACACAATGTCTATCTGTTTAATTTTTTTAATTATATTTTTTAATGAATTTATATGATTTATTTATAGTGGCGAAGGCTTGTGCAGAATCAACCATACTATTTCAAGAAACCAAATACAGATAAATTATTTTGAATTAAGTTGCCCTTCTCCTAGACCCGTTGCTACTCAAGGCTATAGGATCCAGTCTGTCTTGCTATTTACGCATAGCTGCCGAGGATAGAGAAGATATGAATTCATACCTTTCCTATACCTTTGCATGTAAACGAATGTAATGAACTCGATTGGAATTCGAACTCGGCTCTCCGATTTGTCAGTCCGAGCCGCTATCCATTACTATTTATCTATATACGATACCATATTCATTTACATAATGTTGACAAAGTTAAGACGGGATGGGTTTAGGGGGTTTAAACGTTACTACTACTGATCGGGAACCATGTCAGTAATACTTCACAATATTACTTGGCATTTAATTTATTTTTAGTTGTTATGTTTTTGTAACGTTCAGTCGTTGTTCTCGGCTGTCTGGATCCTGACCCAAGCGTTGACACAAACAATGGTCATCATCCTCATCCTAATCTCCGACGGTTGGTTCTAGGCGCCACACCATCGACAGTGGCCTCAGCCGGTTGGCAAATCATTTTTAAAAGCATGATGTTGACACGGAATCAAGGAACGTGTGTTACTAGAGTAGATGGACTTCAAGAAGAGTTCAGACACGCACTTCTAAACAAGTTCAGGCACGCAGTTGTAAACTAATTTGGCCAGAGCAGAGGGGCTTCTAAACAAAGTTCAACGGTCATATGTTGAGGACCAAAGCGAACCACGGCTGGTGCGGAATTTCGAGGAAAGAATAAAATCTGTCAGGCTATAATCGTCCTCGACGCACTGATGAGGACATTCATTAACGTTCAGAACATTAAAAAAAATTGACTTTTCTATCAACTATTTTTTTTTCATTTTTATTTTACGAAGGTAACCATTTCAAATGCCATATCCCTTTAGGGTAGGGATAGCCAAACCGCGGCTTGCGAGCCACATGCGGCTCTTTAACCTTTAATATGCGGCTCGTGGAAATATGTTGGCTGAGCTTTTTTTTATTCATCACAGGCAAATAAGAAAAATTTCAAGCTTTCTAATTATTTGGGGGTATGAATTGAGACCCCCACTGGTTTAAAACATAAGTTTAATGTTAATGTCTATGTAACAAAAAAGTATGTGTAAATTTTGTTTATATTTTTACGGCTCTCAGACATCTGACCATTTGGAGTGGCGTACATTTGTCAGTTGGGTTCACGAGCAAAGACAAGCCGATGAAGATTTTTCGCAAAAAATCCTCTTTAGTGATGAAGCTCATTTTCATTTTGGTGGATTCATTAATAAGCACAGTTGTCGCATTTGGGCTGATGAAAAGCCAAGGAAGATTGTTGAAAAGCCAAGGAAGATTGTTGAAAAGCCACTGCATCCACAAAAGGTCATTGTTTGGTGTGCATTTTTTGCTAGCGGATTCATTGGGTCGTATATTTATAAATTTGAATGTCCATTTTCGTAATTAATTCGATAATTTTAACACGTTGTTTGATTGTTAATCTTTTCATGGTTGAAATTGCCAAAGACTTAAGTTGTTAAATCTGAAAGAAAAAGAAGAAAAAAATAGACACTTAAATTTAATTCACATTTAAAATCAGTCCATGTTATTGGTACATCCTTTATTGGCTGAGCTTCTTTTTTCATCACAGGCAAATAAGAAAAAAAATCAAGCTTTATAATTATTTGGGGGTATGAATTGAACCCCCATTGGATTAAAACATAAGTTTAATTTTAATGTGTATGTAACAAAAAAAAACAAAAAACAACGTAGGTGGAAGTTTTGTTCAGGTCTTGTGGCTCTCAAACATCTGAACATTATTGCATGTGGCTTTTTTTTTTAAGCAAGTTTGACCACCCTGAATTAGGGCATAGCCAAACTTTTCTTCAATATATGTGACCTGCTATGACTAGTAGAGTGGTTTCCCGTTGTCTTCTATACAGTTTTTTAGTACAGAGTTGTCCTCTTACATTGACTGCCATCCCAGGGTAGAAAGTCCAGTATACTCTACTATTTAAACAACTATTGTGGGTGTGGGGATCGATTCATACCTCTTCAATGGATGTCAATGTGAAAGTGAACACAACAGACTAAGCTGGAATCTGAACCCGGCTCTTCGATTCCACTTAGAGCTCCGAAATAGTTCCGCTTCCCACACAACGTAACAAGATATTTCATAACATTAAATGCTTGACGTAAATACGCTAAATATCTATTTCTTCATATTCGCTACTAAAATGGGTGGCATTGGATGCCCCGTGAAAGAGGGCGGTAGTGTCTCCGGCTGAATTGTTCGATTTGATCCAATCTTAACAAATCGTGCAATGAACGGCCACTCTTGCCACATCTGATGCTTCTTTTTCTCTCTCTCTCTTTCTCTCTCTCCTCCCTTCACTTTCATATATATATGTACGTATGTATATGCATGTATGTATGCATGTATGCATGTATGTATATGCATGTATGTATATATGCATGTATGTATATGTATGCATGTATGTATGTATATGCGTGTATGTATGTATGTATATGCGTGTATGTATGTATGTCTGTGCGTATATGTATGTATATGTCTGTGCGTATATGTATGTATATGTCTGTGCGTATATGTATGTATATGTCTATGCGTGTATGTATGTATATGTCTATGCGTATATGTATGTATATGTCTATGCGTATATGTATGTATATGTCTATGCGTATATGTATGTATATGTCTATGCGTATATGTATGTATATGTCTATGCGTATATGTATGTATATGTCTATGCGTATATGTGTATATGTATGTATATATTCATACACATTTCATTAAATAATATAGACAAGTGTTGTCTATTTATTTTATTTAAATTTTTTCGTAACATCTGATAAGTTTAATAACATTATCGTTAAACGAAGAAAGAAATTCACAATATTGATCCATATTTTTTTAATTAAGCTTTCGGCTTACATAAGCCATTATCAAAGATGTAAATTACAAACATATTAAACAATATACGGACACGACAGTGATGATAGTCTGTCATCGTTTACATAGATGATTTCTTAGCAACGATAAACACGTGCATATAAGACGCTAGAAGCAAAAATCGCACCGCATTTCATGACGTCACACATGGCCACGCGAGAGTGTGTGTGTATATATATATATATATATGTATGTATGTATATTTTAATTATAGTTTCATAGTCGAACCTGTCCGTCCACTCGTCAGTGACAAAATCCAATTTAAGCGTACAGCGAGATTGGCAATTAGGTCTCATCATTTTACTGTGGAAATAACAGGATGCAACCGCAAGTTCTATTCTAATAGTTCCTTTTGTCCGTGGAAACACCTGCTTTCTTGCTTCCCTGCCAACAACGATCTTCAAAAATTTAGATGTAATATCAGTTACCATCTTCTGTCTTGCTGAAACCCGTTCTTTTATTGTCCTTTCTCCTGTTTTAACTTTGTATTGCGTTTCTCGGCCTGTGCGCTTGAGAAAGAAAATATGTACGCCAATAGACGTAATACACATTATTTAAAATAAAATTAAAAAAAAACGGGGTATCTATTTCAAACACTGATATCCACTAGAAATAACGTTTGAAGTAATAAACATGTTGGAGTAAAAAAAATAAATGCATTATTTCTTTAAAAATTGCTTTGTTTATGTTATGGTAATTTACCCACGCGCGTATGGACTCTCCCAGCTATAAATAGGAGCAGGTACTGCCTTTTGGTGAGGAAAGTTTCCAGCAGTCAGCTCTGACAGTCAGACCGAACATTATTGCTGTAACACTCTCGTTTGTATATATTTGTATTACTCTTAATATATTTGTTTAACTCAGTTCCTATTTCTAGCCCTAACAAGGCCACAGCACTGTTATGTTTATTTATCATTCGGTTCTTATCTATCTATCTATCTATCTATCTATCTATATCATCTATCTATCTGTCTGTCTGTTATGGTAACTTACCTACGCAGGCATGGACTCTCCCAGCTATAAATAGTAGCAGGTATTGCCTTTTAGAAAGAGAAGTTTCCAACAGTCAGCTCTGACAGTCGAACCGAACATTCTTGCTGTAACACTTTCGTTTGTATATGTTTGTATTACTGTTTCTGTTAATATATTTGTTTAACTCAGTTCCTCTCTTTGTGTCTTTATTTCTGGCCATAACAATGCCGCAACAGTTTACCTTCCGGATACTGAGCAAATATTGGCTTTTGAGAATAACTGAACGAGGAAGTGTGCATTTCAGGAAAGAGCAAGCTAAGCTGTGTCGCCCTCTGCGGTCGAGCAGTCTAAGGTACGCAGGATCAAACGGTGGTTTCTCCTAACTAGCGGGAAGCAGGTCCGTACCATCCTGGAGAACACATTAAGTTTTCACCAGCGCGCACGCCGGTAGACGTAATACAAACTGTTTAAATTAAAGAAAAAAAATGGCGTCTATTTATACATGGGTATCCATTAAAAAATGTATCTCTTTTTTTATCTGTGTATGTATATATATATATATATATATATATATATATATATATATATATATATATATATATATATATATATATTTGTATATACGGAATGAATTCCAATAACCAACAATTACTATTCTTAAAAGTTATATATATATGTGTGTGTGTGTGTGTGTGTGTTTGTATATATGCATCATTGTAATATAGTGTGTAACTATATATTTCTAAACACACTTGTGCACATAGCATGTCTGTATATATATTTGCAGGTAAAATTTATAGAAATGTCTGTAATACGTACATGTGGAATATATTAAACAACATTTGATAAGAGAAACAGTTTTTAGTCTTAGGTCATTGAGAATCTATAGTGCTAATTGTTTGATTATAGATTTTAAATATTTTAAACTGTTTTTGTTAATTCATTTACAGAGAAAAAAGACACCTTTATTCTTCTTGCCCTGTCTTCTTCACTTTCTTCCCTCCCCCCTTTTCCCATTTCTTTCTGTTTTTTTTTTTAATTTTTCTTCTTTCCTTCCTTTCTTTTTTCATTTCTTTATTTCTTTCTTCGTTTCTTTTTTCTTTTTATTTCCTCTTTTCTTTCTTTCTTTCTTTCTTGTCTTTCTCTTTTTCTTTCTCTCTTCTTTTCTTTCATTTTTTTCTTTTTGCTTTTCTTTGTTTTTCTTCTTTTCTTTCTTTATTTCCTCTTTTCTTTCTTTATTTCCTTTTATGTTTCTTTTCTTTCTTTCTTTCTTTCTTTTCTTTCTTTCTTTCTTTTCTTTCTTTCTTTTCTTTCCTTTTATGTTTCTTTTCTTTCTTTCTTTCTTTTCTTTCTTTCTTTTCTTTCCTTTTATGTTTCTTTTCTTTCTTTCTTTCTTTTCTTTCCTCTTATGTTTTTTCTTTTTTCTTTCTTCTTTTCTTTTTCTTTCTTCTTTTCTTTTTCTTTCTTCTTTCTTTCTTTCTTCTTGATAGAAAGCACTTCCTTGAAAAATAATTTTACTTTCTTCCGAAAAAAAAAAAAAAAAAAAAAGAAGAAAAGTTAAATAAACGACTAAAGTGTACGATCCTTTGTTTTAGAGAAACGAATTTTTTTTTTCGCTTAATTTAAACATTTTTTTTTTTTTTCGTTTTTATTGTAGATGAATAGATGTACAGCGCGATATAAAATTCCGATCACTCGAATATTTCGAAAGATCCCTATTTCAAATTTTGCATTTCAGGATACATTTTTGATGTAATCAGCAAAACAAAAACAAACAAAAAAAATATACCAGTGAATATCTTGTGAAAATAAAAATTAAAAAAAAATAAAAATAAAATACCCTCTTGTTTTTAAAATTCAGTGGATTTTTTTTTTACGCGTTTAAAAGAAAACAGACATCCATTCAATGTATTCGTATATCCCTACATCGTTTCTTATCGACAAATGGTGTTTTCTTTTTAAGACAAAGACATTAAGCGCGCGTGCGCAAAAACACACACGTGCAAACGTACACACGCACACGTACACACGCACACATGCACACGCACTAAGTGGGCGGTCTATTTCTTTTGTCATTGTTTGCTGGTGTTCACTGTTCAGCCTCGTATTGTTTTTGTTGATCACACCTTTTTTTGTGTCGTTTTCTTGTTCTTAGTTCAATTCCAGTTTACCAATGTCGTTTTGGATAATTCCCTCTTCTTTTTGCTTCAATGGAACTATGTGAGTATTTGTTTGTGTTTGTTTATGATATTTCATTAAGAACAGCGTAAGTGAATGAAATACCTCCTCCTATTTCTTCTTTTTTCTTCTTCTTTTCGGGAAAAAGGTGGAGTGCTGTGAAGTGACGAAACATTTTAATGTGTCGCTTCTTTACCTTGAATTAATACACGCTTCTTATTCTTATCCTTATTATTATGGAACCTAAAGACACTTTTTTTTTTTCTTTCTCGTTTTCATTCTTCAGGTCTTTTTAACACACTCACTCACAATCTTTTTCATTCTACCTTTGCATTTCTCTTCCCCCACACACTCTCTGTTTTCTCCCTTTTAGTCTATCTTTGCATTTCCTTCTCTCTCTGTTTTCCCCCTTTTCATTCTACTTTTGCATTTCTCTGTCATTCTCGTTTTGTTCTTTCCTTCAGTGTCTTTTTTCTTTCTGAATTCCTCCCCTTTTATTTTTCTTTAATTCTTTCTTTCTTGACTTTCATTCTTACTTTACCAGGCTTTCATTAATAATTTCTTTCATTGCCATCATTTCACTCATTATTTACTCATAACTCAACCTTTCTTTCTATTCCTTTCTTTTTCTTTCTTTCTTTCTTGCTTTCTTTTTCTTTTTTCTTTTTTCTTTCTATTTCATTCTC
>CAHIKZ030001211.1:2500-117500 GCA_903632075.3 Acanthosepion pharaonis
ATTGCCACGGATGATTGCGAAGTATTTCTGGAAGGTATAACTGGGAGGTATTTCTACCTCACCCTGTCTATATTAAATTTACTTTCGCTTATTCCCAGCCAAATAGTGCGAAGTAAGGAGCCAGAAAAAAGGTAATATCGTAATTCCCCCCCACATATATATATATATATATATATATATATATATATATATATATATAGTGCATATATATATATAGGTGTAACACCAAAATTGCCCAAGTCACGTGACAGCATGGGATAATTATCCATCCCACAAAACGTTTAATATCTAAATCTACTAAACTTTTTTCCAGATTTGCAGATAGGACTGTCAGCTATTTTTACACCATTTTTCGTAAGAATAACTGAAAACACTTTCAGATATTCATCTCGAAAGAGAACAGATTAAAATCGTATCGTGTGAGACGAAAAAGATCCTTCAGTAATGATACCAACATTTGTACACTGGATTTCATCTTAAAAGTCTATTCAAGAACCATCAAGAGAACGGTGAATAAGTTATAAAAAAGAGGGAAAAGTACAGAGGAAAACTGGATCAGGAGGTTGCAGCAGGACGAGGGATCATCATTTCAATATGCATCATTCGGCGTGGCTTTGTTTTAAAGTTACCAAAAGTCTTTCCATTTACTACTACAGCCATCTTCTATAAACCTAATGTCTTCAGCAACCATTTTTTTACCAGTGCTCATATTGCAATTCTTGCTGTTATCCATTCATGTTTTTACCAGAGCTCATAGTGTAATTTTTGTTGATATTATAGCTTTTCACTAGCATTCTTTATTACTGGTTCCCATATTGTATTCATTTCTATGCTTGGTCGGCTCAGGAGATTTTTGTGGCCTAGCATATGTGCTGATTCCTTAAGCTTACGAATTTTTCAATCGCGTTTCTTGTCTATGATCTCAACCTGATGCCACAGAGGGTGGTGATCTTCTTTTTCTCTCCATATGTGGTCAGCTACGCCTTATTTTTCCACTTCCCCTCGTGTTACAGATTTCTGGTGGAGGTGCAACTAAATGCACCGAAACTAGGTTGTATCTTTGCAGTAAGTAAAGTGTTTTTGTCTATATGAAAAAATATAATTATTGCTCAACTCTTGACATTGAGGCCTCTTCTGAATTAATGCTGTGAACGTTAGATTTTATATATTATATATCGTTCTCATTAAATTTTATATATATATATATATATATATATTTATATATATACTTAGTTACCTCCCCTGAAGCATTAGTCAAGCCATCTGGTATTCATCGTTCGTCACTTCACAAATAAAAAATTAAATTTCAATGATGAACACTACAATATTTGTCTTGAAATAAACAAAACCCTTATGATGATATTGTGCTAATGCCAAATGTACTTAGAATAAAATAATATGTATCAACACAGCGATTTTCTCTCTTCCATTAATAATGACACCAAAAACTTGTGCGTGAATATGAAAGGATCCAATTGAAAATAAACAGTCAAAACTTGTCTAAAGTATTAAATGAAACACACACACACACACACACACACACACACACACACACACACACACATATATATATATATATAAATATATATGTGTGTGTGTGTCCAGATTCTGATTGATGTCGAGTCGTCCAAATTGAAGTAAGTAAAAAGATTAGGTTTGTTTAAATTAAACTCAGATTATACATTATTACATAAATGAAATATAAATAAAACGTAAGTAATTTCATAGGAAAATATTGAATCGTTGGAATTTTGTGTACCCAGGCGGTGCCATTTCCAGCAAATTTTCCAGATAATTAATTTTTACATAAATATCTTAAACTTAGGCAAAAATAAAATAAAAAAAAGGTATTCCGTTTTCTTTCCTGGCAATTATTTTTTCACCTAAATACTAAAAAAAATAGAAAAAGAAATTAAATATGAGAAAGAGGGTGCACGTACTTAATACCAAATCTTGTTTTTAATCATTTCTCCACCAAGGAAGCCAATAAATCCATTAAAACACAAGAGCTATTCAAATGTAAAAGAAAAAAAAATATTATTAAAGGGAAAGAACAATAAAATAACACGAATTAAAAAGACAGACGATAACGATTTAAATTTTGAAGATCAAAATAATACGAACTAAAAAGACAGAAGATAACGATTTAAATTTTGAAGATCAAAATAACACGAATTAAAAAGACAGAAGTTAACGATTTAATTTTTGAAGATCAAAATAACACGAATTAAAAAAACAGAAGATGACGATTTAAATTTTGAAGATCAAAGTTAACTAGAAAGCATGGAACCTGCATTTTGGATCGAAAGTTCTTCATGAAAAGATTCTGTTCTTCCACTGCATGAATAAAGCCATCCTTTTCAGTCTTTAATCCAGATGCTCTATGATTGTTAATTTTATCAACAACGGCTTTATTAGCCTCGTTCTCGATATTGGTCATACAGAGGTTTGTCTTGCCATTATTGTTTCATCTATTCAAGAGCTTTATTCTTGGTGTTTTTTTCATAATTTTTGCTGCAACAGTTAGTTCTTGGGTTCTGTTTTGGTTTTCTACAGAATCTACTAAATGTAAATCTCGTTTGTATTTACAACCTTCTTTCATGATATACTTTTTTCTTTCTGCTTTCGTGTTGTTTGACTAATTGTATCATCCAGTTCTTTGTTGCTTACATGTATGATATTAAGCAAGTAGTTGTCTTGTATGACAATTCTAGCTGAATAAGACCTCTACCTTCTTTACGGGGTATGTATAGACGGTTTACATCAGCCTTTGGATGATGTATGTTATGCTTAGATAGAAGCTTTCTTGTTTTAGAATCCATTAGTCTTATGTCGTTTAGAATACAATTCAAGATGTTGAAACTATATTAAACAACTGGGATGGGATGATAAGGCTATTAATGTTGTTCTGAGAAATCAATTCCGTTCTAAATATGAGTCACACCCTTCTATAATACACTTTTCGCACCGTTTCTTTCATTTTTTATGGTAAATTTCTTTCACTCTCATTTACACCGAGGTACTTTTAAAATTCTACTCGCTCGAAATATTTGACTGTTACCCCAGGGTCTAAGCTGATAAAGGATATTTATTGTAGTGATCCTCGTAAAATTGTGACTTTAGCACATTTATCGAAACTGTATTATATTCCATTGTCATGACTGAAACATTTTACTGTTTTCAGGATACCTTCCAGCTCACTGTCATTGCTAGAATACAACTTTAAGTCATCCATTTAAAATAGATGACTTATTTTTTTTTAGATCAATTATAGCCATATTTCGTTCTATTAAGTTCGATGGTTAATGCTACTAAGGATATACTAAATAGTAATGAAGGCAAAGAGTCACATTGAAATATTCTCCTGTCGATGTCTTTTTCACCAGACTTATAGACTCTATTTATATGATAGAATTGAAGTGTTGCTTTACATATTGACTTACTTTGAGGAAATTAATGACGACGGTGTGATACCATTTATATATATTCAAAGACTTAAGATCCAGGGGAACACTATCGAATGCCTGACGGTAATCTATCCAGGCAGTACTGAGATTTTTTTTGTATTGAAGCAGTTTTCCAAGATCATCCTATTAATTAGTAATTGATTTTGACATCACTAGGAGACGCGTTTTCAGCTTTTGTTCAAGAGATAGCATATCATTTTTTTTTATAAGAAGGAATATATCTGTTTTGTCAGAATAGATATTAACTGTTTGTAACTAGTGAAAAGACTGTCTATATTTCTGAGATGAGGTATTATGTACATTATTTACATTATTCGGACTGTTGTCTTCATCTTTGTCGCCATATTTATCACAACGTTTCGGCTCTTCAGTATCTATCTATATTTCTGAGATTGGTTGGAATTTCGAACTGAACCATTTATTTCGCTCACTGGGGTAGACTGTTCTAGATCCACGTGCCATGTTTGATGGATGTCAGTTATAAGTATCTGCTAATTTCACTCTGAAAGTTCTCCACTGCCTTAACCGAGTATTGAACTCACATTCTTTACCTTGGGGGCGGCCTGTCTCTCCTTTATAGTCCTTTTCGCAGCTGCACGGGATAGCGTACACACAGTCTTTAGTCATGTTCTCCTTTATGAGGGTCTTACTCGCCATAGAGGAGAACATGACTAAAGACTCGTGTACGCTATCCCGTGCAGCTTCGGGAAAAAAATATAAAAGGAGACAAACCCCTCAAGGTAAGGTTTCAAGAACACCAGAAGGCTGTAACACGAGGGGAAGTAGAAAATCAGGCGTGGCTGACCACATATGGAGAGAGAAGGGAGATCATCGCCCTCTGTGGGATTAGGTTGAAATCATAGACAAGGGACACGATTGGAAAATTCGTAAACTTAAGGAATCAGCATATATGCTAGGCCACAAAAATCTCCTGAGCCTACCAAGCATAGAAATAAATACAATATGGGAACCAGTAATAAGGAGTGCCAGAGAAGAGCAATGATAACAACAAAGGTGCAATATGAGCTCTGGTAAAAACATGAAATGATATCAGCAAAAATTGCAATATGAACACTGGTAAAAATGGTTGCTGAAGACATTAGGTTTATAATACCTAGAAATTCATACCGAGATGCCCTCATCTTTGTCGCCATAGCACAGTGGATAAAAGCGTTGGATAGATCCAGTGACAGGACCCAAAGAGTGTGAGTTCGATACCCGGTTAAAGCAGTGGAGAACTTTCAGGTAGTCTCACAGACATAACGATCTACTTTGGAAAAGAAAAATAGAGAAAGAAATTGAAAAATTTAGAAGTGAATTATCAGTACTCGATGAACTGGCAAGAGGAACAAATGTGAAGATTAGAAAAGGCAGAAAAGGAAAATGAAAAAAGAAAATTATGAAAATGAAGTCATATCAGTTAATGAAAAAAATAAAGCAAACAATACAACTGAAGTCTCAAAAAATCAGACGCTATGAACAAAGATCAAGATTCTACAAGAAAACCTTAGCAATATTCATTAGAGCAAGACGATATTTTTTTTACCCAGAACTGCATAACTTCTTCCATTGCTGCGGTGTCCCTTCAATTTTTTGTTTGCCTTTTCTTTGTAAAATTTCCTTGCATTGGTTTGAAATGTATTGAAACAAGGAAAAGGTACACAATATTTACAGTTAGTTTTGGTATATTCTTGGGAAGACTGTTCCTGTAGAATGGGTTGACTTAATCGCAGTCGGGCAGAGTCTCTCGATTGGATCTCTTCTTACTTCTTCCCTCGTCTTCCCGGTACCAACCCATATTTATATGGTCGGTACTCCACTATGTAAATTAGGTGGATCGTACCACAACAGATATATATATATATATATATATATATATATATACAAGGAAATAATCACACATAGAATCAATCAGAAGTATTAATGCGATTATTGGCGACATCCATCGCTAGAAACATAATATATGCACTGTAGTTTTCAGTTTATTTGATGTCAAAATGCTAGTACTTACGAATAGTCCTCTGTTCATCATCAGGCATGTCTTTTTTTCCTTATAAAATATATAAATATATAAAATATCCTTATATATATATATGCTATGGAACCTTACCCATAATAACATAATGGACTATTCCATACGTAATAAATACTGCGCCTCAAGAGGAAGCATAGAGTTCAGTCTGAAGTCTGGAGTTCAGCCTGAAGTTTGGAGTGAGTTCCGTCAGGAGTCTGTCAGTCAGTCAGAGCGAGCGAGTCAGTCAGTCGAGTCAGAGGCTGTTCGAAACAGAGTCGCGTTCAGACAATTACTACTAAACCTGATTGTTCGTACTAACACTTTCTACCTCTCTGTATATATTCCTGTTTGTAATATATCTGTGTTATTCCATACCTGTGTTCGAGTTCTTCTTTATTGGTTCTACCTTGGACTATCACCGCGGGACAAGGAACCGGACCATAACTGTCGACGAGCAATTCGAACTCATTCGGTGGAAGAAAAAAAATTGTTCGCCACAACATAACAATATATATATATATATATATATATATATATATATATATATATATCTGTGTGAGGAGGGTATCGTCAAAGAAACGTGATACTTAATGAAAAAAAAATATTTTAAAAAATAAAAATATCTTTCTTGAAGCTTTTTATTTTAGCTAATAGATTACATATATTATTTCCAATATCAAAATAATTTAAATTGACTGAAAAGAGGTTTCATATCGAAATTGCTAAAATTGTTGATTCTTAGCCATCTTTCGTTACAATGTAATTCTCTTTATAATAAATATTTCAAAATTAAGCGTAATTTTCTGAAACATTTTTGAAGAATATTACTTTATTTAAAGTTTAATTAATACAATTTTAAACACATATTACTTACATTTTGTTTAAAATGTCACTGAGATTTACGTGTTTTGATTGAGTGTTGATGGATTGAAAGCAGGAGGTTTATCTCATTGTTTTTACGTAAATATACTTGAGGAATATAACGTGAGTGCGTTTTTATATAATTTTAAAAAAATCAGTAATGTTAAAAATTTAATAATATATTCTCCGTAATCTAATGCTCTCTCGAATTTGATCTATTTTAGCTTTAAATTAACTATAGTTATCACTTTTGATTATGTCGTGTATGAACATCCATATTTACAAAAATGTCACGTTTATACACACACACACAAAAATTATTTTTAAAATACTGGGGATCGGTAAATTGTAGTCATCTTTTTCATTTACGAAGAGTAAATATAGTTTTTATTAAATAACGATATCACCGAACCAGTACAGAATTTTTAAAAGATTTAAAATATTTATAAATTATATTAATTAAATTTTAAAAATTTCATATTCATCGATTTTTTTCTCATTTTCCATAATACATGGTATTCATAAAAGCAATTATAAGCTTTTGTAATTAATTCAGAGAAGATTTTTGGTAACTGTTTTACTAACAAAAAGTGATGACTAAAATTCTCCAACAATTTATTACTACGAATTAAATCGGGTGAGGCGGGTAACAAAAATGTGTTTTTACCAAGATTTTCGATAAGAGAAACGTTTATATAAATAATTTCACTCATTTGTGAATAAATCCAGAATGTTTCATTAAATCCGACAAATCACTCATTTTTTACAAGAATTTTCAAATCAATGTGAATTCACCGCAAAAAAGACGCTAAAATTTCCAATTCTAATAGTTCCTTTCACGCAAGAAAAAAATGATTAGAAATCAATGGAAATAAAATAATAATACTAATAAGTCGCTTGGAATCTTTTCCAATGAATCGAACTTTTCCAATGGGGCTCTCGGTTTCGGAAAAAGTTTCGATCGACTCCTTGAAAAGATTCCTTCTAGCCCCTGCCTTAAAGAAACGCAAACAAATTGTACTCACAAATTCATCTCAGACAATACGAAGAGCGTTATCTATGTAAAATTCTTGTGATCTTAGGTTTTTGTTTTGTTCCTTTATATTTTTTTTTTACAAAAATGATCTGTGGAAAATGTCATGAAGCCATTTCTGACTTTAGGCTGGGATCCGGAAGAAAATGTGTATACAACAAAAATTGAAAGAAATAATAATAATAATAATAATAATAATAATAATAATAATAATAATAATCAAAAATCAGAAAAACAGAATATGCTTTCTTATTGATATGTCATTTCGTGTAGGCTGCTATGTATATTTGATGATCTTCAAAAAACTGTCAATCTACAAGGATTTTGAAATGGAAATCTAAAAGATGAGGCACCTCATGCATTAATAATTTTAGATTTTACTTATCTTTAAATTTAAGTTTTGGATTATTAGCTACTAGCAGCCATAGCCATCTGGTCGATTTTTAAAAGCGTTCAATTAGAATGGAGCAAAAATAGCATCATTTTTAGATGCAAAGGTGTCTACCTTCAAGTATTTAAAATATTTTCAGTAAAAATCAGTTTGGATTAATTCAGGAGCAGTCTGTATTTATTCAATCGAAGTTAGCCGAGGTCATGAAGGTGGAAAACAGGCAACATAGAGACCCACTTCAGACTATAATTATTTTGGAGTTTTTGAAATTCAAATTGTCAGTGTGCTACCAGGGATGTAAAAGTGGATACATCTATAAAGCAATTATTAAGTTTGATGAAAATTGGTGGAAAGATCCATGAAAGTAGGAAAGTAACCAGTGCAAATCACCATTTTTGGTTATTTAAGCGGATTTTCACTATATGCTTTGACTTAATTATCAAGTTAAATGTTAAACAATCAACTTATTTTTGACTACAACTGAGTGAAGTTTGTATTAGATTGATTGAAAATGGCGGGAGTTTTTAGTTTAAAATTACAAAAATTTTACACTGTTTTTCGCTAAATGCAGTGGCGTAGAATTAAAACGAAATAAAAATGGGATATCATGTGAGTAAATTATATACCTAGTTTGAACGAAATCAGAGGAAAAATCGATTTATGGATTTTTGATCGTCTTTATCGATTATTGATTTAATTTAAAAATATCGATTTTATACGCTAAGAACCTATCTCTTACATTGTACAATGCCTATACCAAGTTTATTCAAAATCCGTTGGATGGATCTCGAGAAAAGGTATCACATAGACAGACAAACACACAGGCGCATATACATCGATTTTTTAAGCTAAGACCCTATCTCTTAAATTGCACAATGTATTTGCCAAGTTTAGTCAAAATCGGTTGGATGAATCTCGAGGGAGAAGTATCGCACAGACAGACAAACAGACAGCCACGCATACATACTCTGTTTTATATAAATATAGATGAAACTGTTTGGCTCTGATCGAAAATTGAATAGTGAATTTCCTGTCACAATTAATTCAAGTAAATCAAGATTAGAAGTTACTTTGGATTAAAAGGAATAATAGGAAATCCGTCCCTAATTTTAAGTCTAATATCTCATGTGTGCTTATTTTTTTATATATATATATGCATATATATATATATATATATATATATATATATATATATATATATATATAGGTGTCCATAAAGTTCATGTGTACTTTTAAAACAATTATAACTTTATTTGTATTTGCGATAGAAATAATCTATAAAAAAATGTTATAATACAGTTTCAACAAGATGGAGCTCCTTGTCACTTTTCTCTGCGTGTTAGAGAGTTTCTAAATCAGGAATTTCCTAACAGATGGATCGGAAGGGGTCGACCATTTTATTGGCCTCTACGTTCGCCAGATTTGACTCCATTAGATTTTTTCCTGGGGGCATGTGAAAACAATTGTGTATGCAACCAAACCTTGTTCATTAGAAGATTTGAAAGGCATTATTGTAAATCAGTTGGCAAATGTTTTCTGTGAACTGCAAAATCGTATGACCCTTTGTATTGCTAATAATGGAGGACATGTGGAAACTTAAATAAAATTTCAATAAAACCATAAAAATTGCAAATTACTTCTTTCGCAAAATACAAATAAAGTTAAAGATTTTTTAAAGTGCATATGAACTTTATGGACACCCTATATATATATATATATATATATATATATATATATATATATATATATATATATGTATATATATATATATATATATACGACGTCCAAAAATTATTTGAGTTTGTTTAACACAGATATTCATTCAGAAAGCGACTTAGATAATAAGGAAACATTACATTTACTTAAGGGAGGATTCTTCTTCTATGTGACATGTCCTTGCCGGGCATCGGCGATCATTGCTCTCCATACCTTCCAGTCCGTTGTAAAAAAAAAAAGTCCTGTCTATATTTCTCGGATGTGGATTTATCATTATGTAACCCATTTATATTCAGACTAATATCCTCATATTTGTTGTTATCAAAACGTTTCGGCCGTTGAGGAATGTCTGAAAGCAGAACGATCGAAACGTTCTGATAAAAACTACACGGATGGGGAGAATAGTCTGAATATAAATAATGTAAATTATTATAATATATATATATTTTGGTATCACACAGAATTGTTTTTCTGCCAAACATTTCCATGTGGTCATTAGGAAAGCTTTATGCGTTGTTTCCTCTGTCTCTTTGACTTTCTATTTTTTAAGAGTATCAAATTATTCAAATCCTCTTTCTTCATTATGCGTCCTAGAAACGTGAATGCCAAAATTTCGTTGTAGATTAACCCTTTTGTGCCCTGAGCACTACTTTACTGGAGGTAGAGAAAAATGGCCGTTGCTTATTTCATATTGCATTGTTTGATTGAGTGAAGTTTGTATTAGATTGATTGAGAATTGAGGGAGTTTTTAGTTTAAAATTTGTATTGAAATCACTTTATATTGATATCGATTTTTCTTTTTACACTGTTTTTCGCTAAACGCAGTGGCGTAGAAATAAAAATGAAATAAAAATGGGATATGATGTGAGAATGCCAAAATTTCGTTGCAGATTAATTCTTTGAGCCCTGAGCACTGCATTATCGGAGGTAGAGAAAAATGACTGGTTGAACGGCAGAAAGGTTACGATTGTTCAAGAACACAGGGCTCAAAGTGTTAAGTGATTAATTATTAGCAAAAATTCTCCTTTCTTATTTTATATTGCATTGTTTGATTCTCACTGGGTGCCATAGATTTCTTGTTTCGGTTTTAATTTACCAAATACACTTAAGAAGAACGGCTTATTAGATTAAAATTCTTTGCTACAAAAGATATTTGTGAAGGCTCGAAAAATGTTGTGATTTACCCCTAAAAAAATCATGATTGACGGCTCGAAGCTGTGAAATCGTGCCAATAACTACAAGTTTGGGCTTCGTTCCACCATAATAATGTAAATAAACGAAAAAAAAAACTGTATTAAAAACTGATGATAACGAGTAATAGAATATTTTAGTATAAGTGGTAATTATTTAAAAAAAAATGATTTTACTACTTTTTTCTTTAATTTGAAAACGCTAAATGTTTCATTTCTTTACGTCGGTTTAAATCTCAACGTACTGAGCAATAAATAAATGAATAAATAAATAAATAAGAATTAAGTAGCTTCGTTTGTGTGCGTGTATGTGTTCGGAAAATCGCAAATATATGGGCATATAATTAAAGTTACTTGCAAGTGCGTGCGTTCGTTTACTTGGGTGTGGATATTAATTTCATGATGGAGCGTTATCGTAACGCTCTACCAACAAAAGCAGGAAAATACATTTTTGTCATGCGCCATCTTGGTGATGTAGTAACCATGACGCCGTCACATCAGATCAGTATCCCGTGTACTTTCGATATATATATATATATATATATATATATATATATATATGTGTGTGTGTGTGTGTGTGTGTGTGTGTGTGTGTGTGTGTGTGTGAAAATTGTGTGTATATAAATATAAATAAATAAATATATATATATATATATATATATATATATATATATATATATATATAATTATTTATATATTATATGCGGTACTTATTAGAAAGCGCTCAATATCAGAGATAGAGCTAACATATATATATATATATATATATATATATATATATATATATATATATGAAGAAAAATACAGAAAAACAAACAAAAATCTTAATAAGAAATTATGCTGTATTAATGTTAATATAAAGTCGACGTCGGACGTTTCGGTCTATTTAAGACCATCTTCATGGACATTATCATTTAAACATAATTAACATTAGAACATATAAAAATTTAAATGTCTTTTATAAAATAATATATAAATTCTAACGTTCACAGCATTAATCCAAAAGAGGGATCGATACCGATAGTAGAGCAATAATTATTTAGTATATTTTTTTCATATAGACAAAAACAATTTACTCACTACAAAGATGCAACTTCGTTTCCGTGCATTTCAATTGCACTTCGACGGGTGAGAACCAAAATTGGTTATGAATAATTCTGCTTGTAAGCAGGTTGTATGTATAACGTCACTTCCTTTTTTTTCCATTTGTTTGAGAAAAAAATGTACGTGAAGCAAAAATGTGACGGAGTGAAACAATAGTGCTTGTTGATAGGCAATTTGCTGAAGGATAGGTGAGATCCCATTTTTGTATTCACCAGTCGAGATGCAATTGAAATGCACCGAAACGAAGTTGTATGTCTGTAGTGAGTAATCTATATGAGTTTGTCTATATGAAAAAATTATAATATATATATATATATATATATATATATATATATATATATATACCTAGTGAGTCAGACAAACATACCTAGGACTGCTCTACGGTTGTATTGAGCTCTTTTTGTTATTTGGTTGTTTACTCGTGTCGGGTTTTTTTTTCTTTGGGCTTCAAACCTGTATCTGTGCGATTTTTCGACAGACTTTCATGTTTCTAGCTCTTTCTTTTTTTAAAACCTTTTTTCCTTCGAGATTGATTTGATTATTGACAAATCAAAAATTCGAGGGTTTTTCGAAACGAGTATAGTTATTTATATTTATATATATATATATATATATATATATATATATATATATATATATATATATATATATAAAAGTGAACATAGAAGTCAACACTTAGAGGCGACAGGCTGTTTCATGCTATATGCAATCGTCAGGCCACATATGCTGTTATTTTTAATATATATAAATAGCCGAGAAAAATAACAGCATATGTGGCCTACCATACATATGAAACAGCCTTCGCCTATGTTGACTTCTATATTCACTTTTTATATTTACACATATGATATTGAGCACTTTATTCCATAAATATAGCACACCTTAAGACTATATTTCTTTATATATATATATATATATATATATATATATATATATATATATATATATATATATAGTGTTTGTGTATTTGTATGCGTGGACATATAATCAACCTTACACGGATTGAATCAATTTCTCGCTTGAAGTATTTTTCACGACACATATCAGCTTATTAGATCATGGTCTGAAAAGAGTTTGAAGCTGAAACTGTCTCACGTATTCTCTGTGTAATTCTTGTCCTCCTTGTTGCTTCTCAGGCATCTTTGTTGTTTAAATGTTTAAATCCAACGTAAATTGTTATCTTTTGTCTTCTTAATTTCCTCGGTTTTATTGTTCTCATTATGTAATAATATATATTTTCTATTTCTTGTATTTTTCTTGCGCCTTAGTGGTATTATTGCCTTGCTTGGGGTGAAATAAAACTTTCAAAACTCTGTTACCATTACAAGCGAATAGAAATCAGAAGTTTCTAAATCAGTAGTGTACAGTAGATGACCAATGAAGCATTGCCATATAAGAAAATGTTTCTTGATGCTAGCCAAGATATTTATCACTTGTTTTACACCCTGACATTTCCCCAGATATTTAATGGACCATTTCGTTTTTGATTGGGAGAAAAGATGGAAAAAACAGAAATTATCAGTGACCTTGATGAGTTTTAGTGGGGAAAAAAGCAGACATAATAATAAAAGAAAAAAGAAAGAAAAGTTAAAAAGACGAAAGAACATCTGCTTCAGTGAAACGGAAAACCTTAAAAACTTTTGTATTTTTATTTGTACCCACTTACATTTTTATATAATGACTTACTTTCATAGTTATGACTGTCATTGCATTATATTATTATGGTTACTAAAGTTAAATATTGGCCGATGCAGTGTAACTTCCACGGGTAATTTTTGTAGATGTGTGACGAACAATCATTAATATCTGTCTATACTTCTGAGAAAATGTATTGTAACTAACGTACCTATCGGCGTACAAGGTCCCTATTTTTGGGCGAATATTTTAAGGTCGAACAAGGCGACCTTTTGACCTTAAGAAATCCGCCCCATTATAGGGACCGGTTTTATACTCTATGTATAAAATAGGAACCTTAAATCCTGCGTTAGTTAAATAACAATATCTCACCTTCTCTCGATGAAGTTAAACTAAAACACAACTGGATGTGTGTCTAAACAAGCCGTTTAAAGATCGCATTCGAGAACGAGTGAATAGTTATTGGGGAAATGTCATTCGGGCTACCGTAATAGCAAAATAAAAACACAGCACCCGCTTATGACGTATTGTAGAGTGGGGTAGTTAACTGACAACCTTTCCCTGCCGTTTTTTTCATTATAATTTGAGTGAAAATTAAGTATCAGCTTACTGAATTTATTTAATAGATTCAGCAAATTTTTAAATAAGGTTTCGCAGTTGTCTCATACGGCGAATATAGACCGAAACCTACATTGAAACTTGAAAATTTGCAGGTCGTCTTATATGCCCATTCGCTTTGTACGCCGGTATATACGATATTTACACTATTTAAATCGTTCGGACTGTTGTCCTCATCCTTATTAGCATATTCACGGTATTGAAAATTTGCGGGTCGTCTTATACGCCCATTCGCTTTGTGCACAGGCATATACGGTATTTACACTATTTTCATCGTTCGGACGGCTGTCCTCGTCTTTATTAGCATATTCACGAAATTGAAAATTTGCGGGTCGTCTTATATGACGATTCGCTTTGTACGAAGGCATATACTGTATTTACACTATTTACATAGTTCGGCCTGTTGTCCTCATCTTTATTAGCATATTCCTGACATTTCAGGTGATATACGCTGGAATTTCGAACCGAACCATTTGTTTAGCACACGGTGATAAATTGAACGTGTAATTAGAACAATCTACCCAAGCTGACTAAATCAAGGGTTCGGTTTGAAATTCCAACGTATATCGACTGAAGAAGGTCCAAGTGTACAACGGTCGAAAAGTCGTGAATATGGCAATAACGATGAGTATAACCCTAACCTTAAACCTAACCCTAACCCTAACCCTAACTCTAAACCTAACCCTAAAACTTAATCCTAACCCTCACTCAAAACCTGCCCTAACATAACCCTAACATTTAACCGAAACCCTAACGCTAAACTTTGACTTAACTTAATCCTAACACTAACACTTAACACTAACTCTCATCATTAACACTAACACTAACACTAACACTAACCCTTAACCCTAACCCTAACCTAAACATAAACACGACCTAAACCTAACCCTAACCCTAACACTTAACCCTAACAATAACACTAATCCTGCCCTAACCCTAACCCTAATACTATTCCTAACCCTTAACTCTAACCCTACCCATGGCCTAACCCTAACCCTTAACCCCAACCCTAACCCTAACCCTAATCCTGCCCTAACCCTAACCCTTAACCCTAAATCTTAACCCTAACCCTAACCATAACCCTGCCCTAACCCTTAACCCTAATCCTAACCTTAACCCTAATGATTCATCAGAAAATTCAGAAACCCGCGAAATTTTCACTCTAATTCTTGCTTTGAATAATTTCCCGTTATAAGATTTAAACACTTCTGCTAAAAAATGAAATCAATGTAAGTCACTGGATGATGAAGACAACTGACGTCTCGAAACATAAAACAGCATTCAATAAAATTATATTATTGGCTTTTGTAATATAGGAATATAGCTTTAGTGTCGTTGCCGACACTTGAGTTTGAACCTAGATCGGCAGTGAGCAAACACAGGCGATCCCATTATTGAATTAAGTCGACAACGTGAAGTAGCTGACGACTAACGAAAGCTATTCCTAGTCTATCTTCTATAGTATACGGATCGCTATTTCTAATCAATCCTCTATTATTATAAGGACCACTATTCTCTATATAACTTCTCTATTCGGATCACTATACGGGTTACTATTCGAGGGAGTATTATACAGTAAGTAATATTTGTGCGAATGCTATTCGAAGGCGTCTGACATCAGTATTGTTCAACGGCGTTACTATAGTTGTATCTGCGATTACAAAGTCTCTACTACAACGAGCATTACAAAAGTGACAATGAGTATTCGTTGACATCACAAAAGTGGCAACGAGTGTTCATTGAGTCACAAAATATTTTGGACATTATTTAAAATTCATTAGAAAATCTAAAATATTATGAATGACTATTAAATGTAGATCTTATGGGAAGACCCGATAAAATATTTAAACCTAAATTCTATACGTGAGAATAAATGTTGTAATTCCCCATGCATAATACACCTTCATCCATAATACGCATCCCTAAAATTGTGCTGAAAGTGTGGAAAAATGCTTCTACTCACGCATAATACGCACCCATTATTTGGTAATCATCCCGATAAATTGTACCACTCCAATTTCATTAGACAGCGTTTCCTAATCTTATTTAAAAAAAATGCTTTCAAACATAAAATAATATTATATTAATTTAATGTTAATTCTTATTTTATTTTACGGCAATTTTTTCAAGATTTTTGTATCTGTGCATAATACGCACCCCTGATAGTGTTTATTATTTTTTACAAAAAAAAATGCGTATTATACAGTGCTTATTATTTTTTACAAAAAAAATGCGTATTATACATAGGAAATTACGGTATTAATATTTTCTAACTCCTTACTTCGCACTATTTGGCTGGGGATAAACGAAAGTAAATTTAATCTATACAGGGGGCGGTAGAAATACCTCCCAGTTATACCTTCCAGAAATACTTCGCAATCATCCGTGGTAATGATGCTAATTTTTGAAGGTAATGTCTTACCATTATGTACTGGGTATTTCTGGAAGATATTTCTGACGATATATCTATCTATCTATCTATCTATCTATCTATCTATCTATCTATTTACCGAGTGTACCAGGAAAATTGTCAAACTCCTGTAAGAGCAAACTTGTCTAATTGTTAGATTAAGTTTTGAACCCTAGTAGCTTTTAAATGATTAAATATATCTTACTGGAATTCTCTGAAGTTTTTATAACACGATTAGTTTCTACTTTGAACAATATGAATATATTTAGCTCTAAGGTGAAATGAGTATCCATCTTGCTGTTGTGACATCCTGATACAGTTTTCTTCTCTGCTGTTTCCTCTTATTTAAAACTTCTCCGTTCTCTTGATGGTTCTTTGAAGATGGAATCCAGAGTATGAATTTTGGTATCACTACTGAAGGCCTAAAGGATCTTTTTCCTCTCACATGAAAAGATTTTAATCTGTTCTCTTTCGAGATAAACAACTGTTTTCAGTGATGCTTACGAAAAATGGTGTCACGACAGCTGACCGTCCTATCTGAAAACCTGGACAAAAGGAACTCAGTTTAGTAGGTTTTTTTTAGATAGTAAACCATTTGTGGGATGGATAATTATCCCATGCTGTCACAGGATTTGGATAATTTTGCTGTTACACCATTACATATAGTGGATAGCGGCTCGGATTAAAGAATCGGAGCGCCGAGTTCAAATTCAAGTCGAATCCATTACATTCACTTACGTGCTAATACCCTTGGGAAAGGTATGAATCCTCTTCTTCTCCCTCCAGCTATGGGTAAATAGCAGGACAATCTGGGCTCTATAGCCTTCAACTGGTATAGGAGATCGACAACTCTGAATTCAAAACCTGCAGAGGGTCGTTTGGCTCTACAAAAGGTGTGGTTGGTTCTCCACAAAGCCTTCACCACTATAATCAAATCATGCTGGTGTCAGGGCTGCCGGTTCCTAGTGACTGAGCTGCTTGACCCTCATACGTCGAGTACGGCAGGAGAGTCTACCATTATGCACAGTAAATACTCCTTCACTAGTACCCCTGTCTTGACTGTCCTACTCTTTTCTCAGCAGTACTAGACCCAAGAGCTTCTCAATGTTTAGGGTCACTGAATATGGTTCTTAAAGTGTAAACAAGGAGATAAGAGGGGAATATTATGTAGGATAGATAAATTAAGGTTGAAGTTTAGATTTGAAGTGGCTACGAGGGTATACATCTAGGAAGCATTCTTTTGTGACTCTGTTCGACAACATTTCTGGTTGGGGAAGAAATTGTCTGAGTGACACTTCCTCTCTATTATTGGTATACGAAGAGAATGACATAAAGTCTGTCAGCTGTGAAGTTTGAGAATGGTGGATTTCAGAATGTAGCATGTCCTAACATCTACCGTGAAATTAGCGACAGAGTAGTGAGAGATTGTCAACGTTTCGCCTGTGAGAAAGGCGTTGTAGAATAGAGAATAGTTCATCGCCCACAAGGCCGTGTAAAGCTATCTGAAATCTCTCGGAAAAGATCACGAGGAAGGCGAATCAAACAGCACCATGCTGGATCGACAGATCATCCTGGAAGAGGCACGTTTCTTCAGGCCTCAAGCGTACCACCAATGACTGAAGCAGTCGAGGTACTGACCACGACGACGACGACGATGATGATGATGATAACGATGATGATGATGTCGATGACGATGATGATGATGATGATAGCGATGGCAATGACAATGCAATGCTGATGACGATGACGATGATGATGTCAATGATAATAACGATGCCGATGTTGATGACGATAATGATGTCGAGGATGAATGATGATAACGATGACAATGCGGTGATGATGTCGATGATGATGATGATGATTATAACGATAATAACGATGATGATGATAACGATGATGATGACAATGACGATGATGGTGACGATATTGATAACAGTGATGATAATGATAACGATGATGATGTCGATGACGATGATGATAATGATCACAACGATCATGATGTTAACGACGACGATGATGATACCGATAATGATAACAGTGATGATGATAACGATGATGATATCGAGGATGATGATGATGATGATAATGATCACAACGATGATGATGCTAACGACGACGATGATGATAACGATGATGATTTACGATGACGATGATGGTGATGTTAATGATGACAATGATGATGATGCTAACAATGATTATTTATGATGACGATGATGGTAATGATGATGATGCCGATGGCGATGATGATGCTAACGATGATATATATATATATATATATATATATATATATATATATTTATATCGAACCTGAAATTTAGGGAAACTTCACCTGCTTTTAATTTTAAATTTATTTTTTTAACCCAAAATAAAAAGAACTCCCGAAATTATGATCAGATTCTGGGGAAAAATGATCAGACTACATATGAAGAAATACATTTTCATTAAAAAAAATAAAAATAAATAAATCTCTGATTTCACGTTTGCCTAACCAGCGCCACATATCTTGTTTAGGTTGTAAATAATCTATTTACTGCCGCTACTGACAGACAAAATGCTTTTGATTAATTTTTTTTATTATTTATACAGAACGGCCGGTGGCCTTCGGATTCAGACATTTAAATTCTAGCAACACTCCCTCGACGAAGAAAACGAAAAAAAAAAAAAAAAAGAAAACTCCTCAAAACAAAAATTATTCTATTTTGTAAAAATTAACATATGTTTTTAATGCATTTCTCGAAAAAAACAAACAAAAAATACGTCGGCTGATTCCGTATTTAAACATTTTTCATCTGATCCTGTCGAAAATGCAAAACTAATAAAACGTTTCATATATTTCTTGGCTAGTTACATATTTTTCTTGATAGATGAATGAAAATATATTGTATTACTTGAAATTAAAACTGAACATTAAATATATTTAAAAAAAAAAATTCCACGTCAAGATATTTTGTAAATTAGCGACGCTTGGGGTGAGCATTTGGTTGAAATATGCCATATTGAAATTCCATGATTTCCCCAAGAGTTTGCCTTGACTACTTAAAAGCGCAAGTTCAACTGTCCTTGTACTTATTATTATTATTATTATTATTATTATTATTATTATTATTATTATTTCTTTGATTTCTGGTGTATACTCATTTCTTTCCGGGTCCCAGGTCAGAAATGGCATCAGGACAAAAAAAAATCTAACATCACACACATTTTAAATAGATAAAAGTATTCGTAAGGTGTGAGCTGTACTTGTGAGTACAATTTTTTGCATATCTTTAAAGCTTGGGTGACTAGAAATCCCTTCAATATGTCTATCGGAAACTTTTTTCAATTATTATTATTATTAATAGTAGTGTAGTAGTAATAGTAGTAGTTCTTCTACTACAACATCTAATGCCGTACTTCCTCATGTATTATACTCCTTCATCTGTAATACGCACCCCTAAATTGTGTTGAAAGTGTGGGAAAATGCATCTACTAACGCATAATACGCACCCCTTCTTTGGTAATCAAACCCGATAAATTGTACCTCTCCTATTTAATTATGGCCAGCGTTCCCTACAATTATTAAAAAAATTGTTTTAAACATAGAATAACATTATTCTAATTTAGTTTTATGACAATTCTTATTTCATTTTATATTTGTAAGTATTGTTAGGTACATATGATTGTATTTGACATCCTTATGGGGTCGCAATCTTCGAATTTTAGTGTCAAATTGTCGTCTGCTTGTGGTGAGTAGTCATTTCGCAACTGAAATCGACCGATGAAACGGCATTTTTTTTTTGTAGTTTATTACTTTTTAGAAAAAAATGCTTATTCTATTTACATTATTGGGACTATTTTCCTCATCTATGGCGCCATATTTATTATTACGTTTCGGCCGTTGTACGCTCCGGCCTTCTTCAAGTGTTTGGAATGTCGAACCCTTTATTTCACTCACTGGGGTAGACTGTTCCAGTTCCACGTGCCATGTTTAATGGATGTCAGTTATCGCCTGTTAATTCCCCTCTCCAAGTTCTCCACTGCCTTAACCTGGAATTGAACTCACACTCTTTGGATCCTGTCACTGGTTCTAACCAAAGCCTTTATCAACTTTGCCATGTATCCTAGACACATGGCACAGTTCGACATTCCAACCACCTAAAGAAGGTCGGAGCGTAGAACAGCCGAAACGATGTAATAATTATGGCGGCAAAGATGAGGACAATAGTTCGAATAATATAAATAGTATACATAATACTTCATCTCAGAAATATAGACAGATACCAAAATGCGCATTGTACATGGGGAATTGTGGTACTATTAATATTACTACTAGTAGTAGTAGTAGACGCAATCCCGCCAATTCTCCGAAGGAATGCCATCGAACGAGGTCCAATAACCCCAGAAGTCCCCACTACCACACGGGTAAAAAATAAATCTGTCCGCAAGAGACGAATATTTAACTATTTTTTTTTCTCCGCGACCCGTGTGGCAGACCCCGATTAAACTTCAGACCTGATCAAATTACCGGTGGAAAATGTATCGGCACAGGTGGCATACCAAATCAACAATTTCCCCACTTTAAAAGGGAAAACGGTAATCCCATCCGGCCGCTTTCCATCACCACAGTCGAGGCCTACGTTTTCAACTTGGGAAGGGAACCAAGTTGCTTCCAAACCTCTTCCGATGATGTCATTTATGGCAGCATTTCATGGAAAGCGGCCGACACCACGAAGATAGGACAGAGGATGCAACACATACGAATCAGTGGAAGCTTCACATGTGCCTTTGTGACGCTCACATAATTTGAGCCGAGGACGGACCACAACACCGACACGAGTGCACTCATCATCTTAAAGGGTAGCAGTAGACGAGGAGGGCAATGCGTTGAAGAAACAGCAATATCGGTAGTGAAACATATAGGAGAGAGAGGAGGCCGTGATGATCAAGACAGAGCCTCAAATTTGTAAAATTAGACTGATCCAGAGAGAGCCACAAATTAGTAAAATAAGAGTGATCAAGAGAGAGACTCAGATAAGTAAAATTATTGATTAGGAGTAAGCCGCAAATTAGAAAATTTAGAGTGATTCAGAAAGAGTGACTCAAATTTGTAAAATTGGAGTGATCCAGAAAGAGAGCCTCAAATTAGTAAAATTAGAGTGATCCAAATAGAATCTTATATTAGTAAAATTATAGTGATCCAGAAAGAGAGCCTCAAATCAGTAAAATTAGAGAGAGCTCCAAATCAAGAATAACTAGAGTGATCCAGAGAGAAATCCGAGAATTGATAAAATTAGTGATCCAGAGATAGATCCGAGAATTAGTAAAATTAGAGTGATCCAGTGATGGCCACAAATTAGAAAAATCAGTCATCCAGAAAGGGCTGAAAATAATAAAATTATAGTGATCCATAGAGAGCTACAAATAAGTAAAATTAGAGTGATCCAGAGAGAGCCTCAAATTAGAAGAGTCAGTGTGATCCAGACAGAGATTCATAATAATAAAATTGGAGAGATCCAGTAAGAGCTGAGAATACGTAAAATTAGAGTGATCCAGCAAGAACTTCTAATTAGTAAAACTAGTATGATCCAGAAAGAGCCTCATATTAGTAAAATTAGTGATCCAGTGAGAGCTTCAGATTAAATAAAACTAGAGTGATCCAGAGAGAGAGAGAGTCTCAAATTATTAAAATTAGATTGAACCAGGGATTGCCACAAATTAGAAAAATCAGATAGAGCTACAAATTAGTAAACTTAGAGTGATCCAGAGAGAGCCATAAATCAGGAAATTTAGTGATTCAGAGAGAGACCCTCAAATTAGTAAAATTAGAATGATCCAGAGAGATACTAAAATAAGGAAAAATTAGATTGAACCAGAGAGAGCCACAAATTAGTAAAATTAGAGTTATCCAGCGAGAGTGATCCATAAGAGAGATCCAGTAAGAGCCGAGAATTCGTAAAATTAGAGTGATCTAAAATTAGACACATTAGTAAAATTAGAGAGATTCATAGATCGTCCCACATTGGTTAAATTAGAGTGATACAGAAAGATTTTCAAATTAGTAACATTATAATGATCCATAGAAAGAGGCAAAATAATAAAATTAGAGTGATCCTTAGTCAGCCGCAGATTAGTAAAATTAGAGTGATCCAGCGAGAACCTCGAATTAGTGAAATTATAGTGATCCAGAGAGAGAGAGCCTAAAATTTGAAAAATTAGAGTGATCCAGCGAACCACGAATTATTAAATTTAGAGTGAGAACATCAAATTAGTAAAATTAAAGTGATCCAATGAGAGACTCAAATTAGTAAAATTATAGTGATCCAGAGAGAGAGAGACTACAATTAGTAAATTTAAAGAGATCCAGCGAGAGCTTCAGATTTAGACAAACTAGAGTGATCTAAAGAGAGTCTCAAATTAGTAAAATAGGAGTGATCAAGTGAGATACACAAATGAGTAAAATCAGAGTGATCCAGAGAAAGACACAAATGAGTAAAATTAGATTGATCCAGAGAGATCCTGCGATTAGTAAGATTAAAGTGATCCACAGAGAGTGACTCAAATTAGTAAAACAAGAGTTATCCAATGAGATCCTCAAATTAATAAAATTAGAGTGATCCATAGAAATAGTCCAAATAATAAAATTGGAGTGATCCAGAGATGTCCGCAAATTAGTAATATTAGTGTGTTCCAGAGAGGGCCGAGAATTAGCAAAACTACAGTATTCCCGAGAGAGACTCAAATTAGTAAAATTAGAGTGATCCAGGGAGAGCTTCATGTTAAGAAAAACTAGAGCGATCCACATATTCTCAAATTACTAAATAAGACTGATCAAGAGAGAGCCTCAAATTTAAAGTGATCCAGGGATTGTCGCAAATTAAAAAAAAAATCATTATGATCCTGGGAGAGATTCAAATAATTAAAATCAGTGTGATCTACGGAGAGAGTCGCAAATTAGTAAAATTAGAATGATCCATAGAAATAGTCAAAATAATAAAATTAGAGTGATCCAGAGATAACCGCAAATTAGTAATATTAGTGTGTTCCAGAGAGAGAGACTCAAATTAGTAAAATTAGAGTGATACAGGGATATAGTAAAAATAGTAAAATTAGTGTGATCCAGCGAGAGCACCAAATTAGTAAAATTAAAGTAAAACAGAGAGAGCTTCAAATTACGAAAATCAGAGAAATCCAGAGAGTAGATAAAAATTGTCAAATTATAGTGATCCAGAGAGCCGCTAATTAGTATATTATTGTAATCTAGCGAGTGCCTCATATTAGTTAAATTGGAGTGATCCAGAGAGAGCCTCAAACTAGGAAAAAAGTTTAGTGATCCAGAGAGAGCCTCAAATCTGTTAAATCAGAGTGATCAACTGAGAGCCTGAAATTAGTAAAATTAGAGTAATCCAGCGAGACCCATAAAGTAGAAAAATCAGAGTGATCCAGAGAGAGTTGAAATTGGTAAAATTAGAGTGATCCAGAAAGAGAGCCTCAAATTAGTAAAACTAGAGTGATCCAGAGAAAGTGTCAAAATAATAAAATTAGTCATCCAGAGATCCTCAAATTAGTAAAACTAATGTTATCCAGAGAGAGTCGCAAAATAGTAAAATTAGTATGATCCACACAATGCTTAAAATTAATAAAATTAGCTTGATACAGAGAGAGCCTCATATTACGAAAATTAGAGTGCCCCTGAGAGATCCTAAAATTAGAAAAGTAGAGTGATCCAGTAAGAAAGCCTCAAATTAGTAAAATTAGAATGATCCAGGGAGATTGTAAAAATAGTAAAATTAGTGTAATTCAGCGAGATCCCCAAATTATTAAAACTAGAGTGAAACAGAGAGAGCATCAAATTACCAAAATTAGAGTGACTAAAAGTAGTAAAATTAGAGTGATCCAACGAAACCCGTAAATTTGTAAATAATAGTAATCCAGCGAGTGCTTTAAATTGGTAAAAGTAGAGTGATCCAGAGAGAGTCTCAAATCAGTAAAATTAGAGTGATCCAGAGAGAGTCTCTAATTAGTAAAATTAGAGTGATCCAGAGAGAGCCTCAAATTAGTAAAAAAAAAATTTATATTTTCTCTTATTCTTTTTTTATCGTTTCCTTCTTCTCCGTCTATTTATCTTTATCACATTAAAATAAATATATCTTTGTATCTTGTGTTTGTTTTTCTATACGTCGTCTGTAAGCATTGGTCCCAAATTGAGTAGAAATCCTTATTTTTTTTTCTTTTAAGCGAATCGTGTTGGCAGCCATGTTTTATTTTTGTCGAAAAACAAAATTCCTAACAATGGAATTAACAAAGGTAGAACTATTGCTGTATTGACCTTCTTCCTCATTTAGGCATTTATAATTGTGTCTATAAGTATTTACTCGGTTCGGAGGTGAGAAAATATGGACCGTTTAGATTTGAGTTTACACTCATTTGGTTTGTCGGTAAATAAATATTGTTCGTTTATATTTGAGTCTCTAAACATTTACTTGGTTAAGGGATAGATACATATTGTATGCTCATATTTGAGTCTGTAAATATTTACATGGTTAGGTGATAGGTGTATATTCGTTGTTTATATTTGAGTCTGTAAACATTTACATGGTTAGGGGATAGGTACATATTGGTCAGTTTATATCTCAGTCTGTAAACATTTACGTGGTTAGGGGATAGGTACATATTGGTCGTTTATATCTGAGGCTATAAACATTGACTTGGTTAGGGGATATGTATATATTGGTCGTTTATATCTGAGTCTGTAAACATTTACATGTTTAGGGGATAGGTACATATTGGTTGTTTATATCTGAGGCAATAAACATTTACGGGGTTCGGGGATATGCTAACCATAGTTGTTCATATTTGAGTCGATAAGCATTTACTGGGATCGTCGATAGATCTGTAATGGTTGTTATCTTTGCGTATATAAGCATTTAGTTCGTTCGTCGATAGTTCAATAATGCTTACTTATATTTGAGTCTATAAAAATATACTGTGTTCGTCAATTGATAAATATTGGTCGTTAGAGTATATAATCAATTACTTGTTCAGAGAAAAGCGCATTAACCATTTAAATTTGAGTCTCCAATCATTTACTTGATTATGTGATAGGTCGTTTATATCTGAGTCTATAAGCATTTAACGGTTAGGAGATACGTACATATCGGTCGTTTATATTTGAGCCACTAAGTATTTAAGATTAAGACAAATATTCGTTTATATATGAATAGGTAGGCAGTGAATTGGATCGGTGATAGACAAAGAATGATCTGGGATAGGTATATATTGGTCGTTTATATCTGAATCTAGAAACATTTACTTGGTCTGTAACCATGTATTTGTCCGGAGATAGACAAATAATATTTCTTATATTTTAGTCATGTGGCTAAATATTCGTTCTTTAGAGATGAGTGTGAAAAACCTCAGCTTTCTTCGAGTGTAATATTTGTCGTTTACATTGAATCTGTGAGCACTTAATAAAACGAACATTTTTCATTGGATAGTTCTTACTACTCTACAGCAGATTTAGTCAGTTTTCTAAGCGCCATCAACAAGGCCATTATTGTTTTAGTAGTAGAAGTGTTATTCAAAATTTCAGATTAAATAAGCAAGGTTGCTTTCCACGCAGGCATAACGAAAAACGTTCTAAGTTTTGATTTTTCTTAATCTTTTTTGCCTACCGTATAAACTCGTGTATAAGCCGACTTCATGGACAATGCAAGCGCTGATGTTCTTTTTATGAAAAAACAAACTTTCTTTTAATATAGCTCGTGTATAATGCAACCCCAGCTTCCGAGCAATACTAGTAGGCCTACCGTAGTGAAATATTGCCGTACTGGGAATCATCCTGGACATATTTTATAGCAAATAAATAGTCATCATTCTTTTTAAGGTTAGCCAAGAGGTAATATCACATACCGTATAGACTCATGTAGGAGTCGACTTCATGTATAGTGCGCCCCTGTTTTTTGTTGTTATGTAAAACCTGACTTTTTCATATAGCTCGTGTATAATGCGACCCCAGCTTCCGAGCAATACTAGTAGGCCTACCGTAGTCAAATATTGCAGTACTGGGAATCATCCTGGACATATTTTATAGCAAATAAATGGTCATCATTGTTTTCAATCTTAGCCCAGAAGTAATATCACTTAACTTTTACATCTTTTTGTTTTGTAAAAATTAACAAAAATTGCGATAATAAACAATTGCCGTAAAATTTCTGATACGAATATTTACATATAATACTTTTTTTTCGTTCATGCCTGATTACGGTAGCTCCTTTACCCTGGGGCCGGTCTTCTACGTAGCCTAAGCTTCTTCCATTTTTCGCTACACTAAGAGGAAAACTTTTAAATATCAACCTACCATTTAGATTACGTTCAACGTAAATGCAGTAATTTTAACATGTCCAGAAAAAATTCACCTCTGTAGAGTGCAACTGGTCACCGATGCTGAGAGAATTAGAGATCCTTGAATCACATAGGATTCATTATTAGCAGTCACTATCTTAAAAACGAGCATATATACCCTGACCAAACCGCTTTCCTTTGTATAGAAAATGAATTCAAATATACAAAAAAAAGGTGTAAGTCACCGGACAATCAGCCTATACAGCAAGGCGATGCTGAGAGAATTAGAAGCCCTATATTTAATATGAATCCTATAGGATCCGTTATTGGCAGTCAGAATCTTGAAAATGTAAGATATGAACCTGACACAGTATAAATAGCAGACACAGAAAGGTAATCACAAGAACTCCTGTAGAATGTAGTTAAAGAAAAGCAAGAAGAAATGACTAACAATCATTTGAAGTCGGGAGAATGATTAATTGTCAGCAAAAGGAACAGCCCAACATAGAATTTACAAATTAATCAAGTACAACGATTTAAATATCTGGTAAGTGGTTTAACAAAGAACAGAAAGTGTGATACTGAAATGTGCATTGGGACAGCGAAAGATGCCTTCCATAAATTAAGCAAAGTATTAAGAAACCTAAAATATTCGTTAGAAACTAAAGAAAGTGTACGGAACTTTCATGTAATATCAGTCCTCCTATATAATAGTAAATGCTGGACAATCATTTCCAAGATAAATTAGATACTTGAAGCAACAGAAATGTGGTTCTACAGCAGGATACTGAGAATACTATGGGCCGAACATATAAGCAACAACCAAGTTTTAGAGAAAATGGAAACAAAAAGACAATTATACTCCAGAAAGAGACAGTTGAAAATTCTAGAAAATTGAATGAGGAAAAGGGGTTTAGAAAATATGAAACTCTCGGGACATATAAAAGGCAAAAGGGGCCGAGGAAAACAGCGTATATCTTACGAGCTTGGGTAAATCAGTGGAAGAAGAGTTTTGAGGGGAAACAACAAAAAGAAAAAAAATTAAGAGCTACAAAAGGCAGGAAATTGTGGAGAGCCATGATCTATCACGCCCTGAAGGGAAATAGGTCATAGAACAAGAAGAATGTAGTTTAAGTAAGATAACAAAAAGACAAAATTTATTAAGAGCTGTAAAATACAGGAAATTGTGGAGAGCCGTGATCTTTCACGTCTTAAAGGGACGAAAGAAATAAAGAAGAAGAGGAGGAGGAGGAAGAAGAGGAAGATGATGAAGAAGAAATACTGTAGTTATGCTATTAGATCTAGTGTGTGTGATGCGCCACATGGTTGGTATGAATTAAATGTCGGTTTGCTTGCTTTCTCCATGGAAGGGAAAACTTGACAGACTTGTTGGTACCTCGACCTACAGTGAAGAAGAAAATTTAGGTACTTTCCTTCTATACAGCTAAAATTGAACGCCACCTAGCTGGTGTTAAGTGTTCTGACAGTCACTATCAATAGATATCTATTGATACAAGACAAACATCCAAGCGGGATCCTTTCCCACAAAAAGAGCAATGTTGGGGGAAAATATTGTTCTTTCATTTGGAACACGGAAGAAATGGGTTACTTTAGAACCTTTAACTGCACAAATTCTTTGAAAATATTTCAACTTAGCAGGGCTTTTCAAATTATCTTATTGTAGAAATTCACAATATATGTCTATATTTCTTGTCCGAGTAATATAAATATAAATATACAGACAATGAAAATGCTAATGGAAACAAAAAGGATACTAATATTTAACATCAGGAAGAGACAATTTATGTTTCTGGGGCAAATAATGAGGGAAGAGGGCTTGGAAAATTTGTTACTCACGGGACAGATAGAGGGCAAAAGGGACAGACGAAAACAAGGCTTAGGTGAAATAACAGAAATACAATGTTTATTAAGAGCTACAAGCGACAGCACTTATGGAGAGCCATGTTTGCCTAAATCCCGAGGAGACGCGGCACACGGGAAATCCGTGCCAGTGGCGGAATTTTAAGCTTTGAGCCCACGGGGGCCATTTTGTTCCTCTAGCTCTCATGGTCTTTGAAAAGCGTCAGAAAATCCTCCAGCCCACAATTAATATGCTTAATGTTCTGGTAGACGACGTCCATTCAACGACTACGAGGTTTGCTGTGAGGTTTGGTATGGGTTTTGGTTTGGTCTGTTTAACGGCATATCAACTCCTTATGAGTGATTTCATGCTGAAATTTAATTTCCTTCTTAGATCCGTCCTGGGTAAGACGATAAACTACATCCGACACCAAAGCTTCTGTACAAGTTTTGAGAAGCGTGGAACCACCTCTTAATTGCTGGTGTTCCCAGTTCCACCCTGACACGGGGTGGTAGCATCTATGGGCAAATAGTTAACCCCCAAACTGGGGTAAAAAAAAGACCCTATGAAAGTGTAAATATAGGTTTTAATACCAACAATACATTTTTAGAAAAATATTAACAGCAATTCCTTTTTGAACAAAAAAAATATTAGAGCAATATATTATTAACAACAATACATTTTTTTAAAAAAAGCATTAACAGCAATGCATTTTTGAAAAAAAATATTACCAGCAACAAAAATTTTGTCAGCATTAAATAATCCATTGAGTTTGATATTCCGTAAAACATACCAGACTAAACTAGACCTTGTGAGATCTGTTTTTTTTCCCTTAAATTCTATTGCTGGAAATTCTTATTATAAAAAAAAAAATTTTATATAGTTTCATATTGTATTGACGTCAATTTGAAGGTTCACTATTTGCTTATAGTTAGGACCCTAACAGGTGCTACCACCCCGGGCTAGGAAGCAACAGGGAACAACAGCAATTAAGACGTGGTTTCACGCGCCTGTAACTCTCCCGGATGTAGTTTATCGTCAGGTCGTTTCTCCGTGGTCGATTCCAGTTTGCAGATGGCGCGTCGAACTTGGAGATGACCCTGATGGGGTGATCATCAATACGTCGCAATATGTGACCGAGCCCAGCGATCGCGCCGCTGAACGATATCCGCTGGATGCTCGGTCCTCCGGTGGAGTTTCATATTGGATATATGATCAGACCCTAACCCATTCGATGGTCGTGCGAGAGCGGGACGCGAACTATGGACACCGTAGTCGAGTGTTTCTCTTGAGAGGCCACGTTTCGGCACCTTATAGTAGAAGAGAGAGGAAGGCGGCGCTGTAAATTAAGGAAAACTGAAGTTGCAATATTTATTTATTGAATCCTAACTTTATAATGAAAAAAAAAATTACAATTATGAGCTCTTGAATTTAAATATTTCGGATTATTTTGCAAAAGATTTCAAGTAATCATATTTTTTTTGTAAACCTAGATTTCTGCTGGATTTTTATTACAGTAATAAATACAAGAATAAAGCCAAACTATGTTTTTCGCAGGCGAAAAGTCTTCGAGAGGTTAAAGTTTATTGTCCCTTGGTACCTATTACTCGTATTACAGATGTAAAAGCAACGTTTTTAAAATCTAGATTTGTGAGTGACTGGAGAAAAAAAATAATAATAAAAAAGTGATTAAATTGGAAACAGTAAGCACGATGTCAAATTTATAGAGTTTTCTGAAAAAAATAATGATTCGGTTTATCTAGATTAGTAAAGGTCCAATTTAACATTTTGTGTGCTTTGCAAATAGAAACTTTCGCTAAAAAAACTATCAAATATTTGAAATGAAAAAAAATACCTTACTCACGAGTAACCACAAAGATTTTAGAGACAGATTTAAGGATAAAAAAAGAAAAAGGACAAATGGAGTCATATTCTTAAACAATCTCCGAATGTCCGAGAAATTTTCAAAGAACGGAGGACGAATATTTTCTGTGAAAATTTCTTGGGCCGGTAAATGTATAATACTATTTATTATAAACAGAGCATTTACTTAAATATTTGTATCTATAAAAAGAATGTATAAACATAAAAATCTCTTTATATATATATATATATATATATATATATATATATATATATATATATATATAAAAGTGAACATGAAGTCAACACTTTGAGGCGACAGTCTGTTTCATACTATATTCAATCATCGTGGCCTGACGATTGTATATAGCATGAAACAGACTGTCGCCCTAAGTGTTGACCGACTATGTTCACTTTTATATTTACACACGCTCTATCTCCGATATTGAGCACTTTATCCCATAAATATAGCACACCTTAAGACTATATTTCTTCATATATATATATATATATATATATATATGTAAGCAAATATATTGATATACATCCGACAGTATGAAGAAAAATATACTGAAAAAACAAACGCTGATCTTATAAAAGATTTCAGTTATCTGTTTGGATTGGTATTGCTTTTATGTCCATCATCTTTTTCATGTTGAATTGTATATGGTCTATGTTAATTATGTTTTATGAATATGTCCTGAAGATGGTCTATTGGACCGAAACGTCCGACGTTGACATTAAACATTAAAACAGCATAATCGCATAATTTTTGTTTGTTTTTCAGTATATGTTCTTTTATATATATATATATATATATATATATATATATATATATATATATATATATATATACTAATAGTAATACTTATCTGGAAAAAAATCTAGGATAGCTCAACTTGTAGATATGTCAAAACAAATCGATACCCGAGGAAAACATTGAAAATAAAGAAAAGAACTAAAAACATTCAAACAGTGCAAAACAAATCGTCCAGTGCCTTAAGTCTTTAGTCCAAAGGGAAAAAAAAACAATAGAGTAGTAAGACTAAAACGTAGAGTGCTCAATTCGCTAAGTAAAGCGGGAATAACTAAAATAAAGTAAATGCTAAAGAGCAAGGAAAACTAGCTTTCACGTAAACGGATCTTCAGGGTAAGCTGAAAAAGGAGAGGTGATCAATCATTTCGAAGCCAGAGTCACGCACAAGAGCCATTGTAACCTGAAGTGTCCTGGTGCATTTTTTTGATGAAACAAGGTCGCTTTCGTCGGTTTTCTGGGGTGTTTGGTCCTTATAGCCTTTCATAATTATTACAGCTAGTTGGCATAGTTCTCTCCATTGATGGTGTAACCCTTTCGAAGATAGTCAATACACATAATGCTTTTTACTTCCTAAAAACTGAGGCCATCACCTACTCTGTCCTTCTCTGAAGAAAGTGAACAGGGGTGTTTCCATTGCATGAATTGTCTCTGGCTCAAAGTGATGAACCTAACATTCATCCTGGGTTAGGAAACTTTTAACGAAACCAGATGGATCTACCTCAAGCAATGTAAGATTTTCCCTTGATGTGATCAGCCTGGTGCACTATGTTTCAGGTGTCAGAATTCTGGCACCAAACGAGTAGAAAATTTCGCCATGCCAAGTTCATTGTGTGGAATATTCTCAATGTTCTCACTGGGTGTGTTAATTCCACTGGCTATTTGATTTATGGTCAATAGCCTGTTATACATCACCACGTTAGGAATATTTTTTCTCAGTGGTGGCATTTGCAGAACGCATAGTCCTTGGGTCATCTACAAGACTCGCCCCCTCTTAAATTCAGCTCTACACGTTTGAACTGTTGATAAAGCTGGAGAGTCATGCCCTAATGTAGCAACCATGTCAGCATGAATATCCTTGGGAACTAAACCCTCTTTTCTCCATTTGTAAGTGTTGGGGGGTGGCGGTGGATGCGTTGTTGTTTAATCGAGTTCACTACTAAGACACAAGGGGTTACATTGTGTGCAAGACTTAGAAACATTACTAAGGAATGAGAACAAAAGGAGAGTAATCAGGGGGACAACAGATAGCAATTTACATTGCATTTAAATTTTTGCATATTAAAGTTGGCTGGAAATTATGGAGCCAGCCATAGTAACATTAAGATATATAATCCGGTTTTCTTGTTATTTTTTTATTTTTATTTTTACAAAACAGTGCTCAATGTAAATGTAAATTTACAGAACATAAATAGTATAAATTAATTGATTTAAAATATGTTTTTTTCGCTACACATTAGCCAACATTGGGTGAAAATTTTGTGTGAATTGATTGGACGGTTTTTGAAATATTAGAAAAAAAGTTATGTCGATAATAATTTGGCACGCAGTGTATATGAAATTGGAATGACCCCAAGCAAGGTAGTAAAGTCACTAAGACTCAAGGGCTTACAGGGTGTGGAAGAATTAGGAACCGAAACATTAATGATGAGCGGGAACAGAAGAGAGTAATCAGGAGGACAGTAGAACGTAGTTGATATTTCATTTAAATTTTTTAAGATTAAAATTCGAATGGAAAGCAAGGAGCCGAGATGGTTTTCCCCAAGCGAGAAGTGCGAGAGAAGAAACTGTTAGCATAGAACTTACGGCTACATCTAACAAACTCGACTCTAAATTGATGAGATCTCCCCGCCAGTCTAGTATTGCGCGTAGATTAAAAAAATCTAAGTACCATAGTGAAGAGCACATCCGAATAATTACCAGGAAAACATTTCTAGAAAAGGCACAGGGAGGCAACATTACCTGGAAAGAAACAATAATAAGAAGCTTTGAAATTAATGCATACAAGATTTCACAGCTATAGCATCACTCCTCCATAGACGGTGTAGACCCAGCCTCGTAGGATTATCTATCCTAGAAAAGACGTCATATTGGGTCAATTACAAGTCACTACCTGTTCTTCTTAAATTCAGCTGCCACGTTTGCACTCTTGATAAAGCTGGCGCATCATCCCTTAATATAGCAACTATGTTAGCATGAATATTTTGGGGTTTAAACTATCTTTTCTTCATTTGGAAGAGAAATCTCCAAGATTCATCTTTGAAGATTTTTTAACATTCAGATTTCAGGGATTTCTTTGGTAGGGATGTTTTTTAATCAAGTTCAACCCATGAAAGGCAGTAAAACCCATCACTTAATCTGGATTAGCAAACGTTCAATGAAATCACCTAGATCTGTCTCAAACAATGATTTTCCTGTGATGTGATCAGCCTGGTGCGCTTTTTGATCAGGTGTCGCAAGACGTGGCACCCAACGAGCAGAATCCTTCGTTCATTGTACAGAACATTTTCAACTGTCTCACGGGATATTCTAATAGCTTTGATTATTTGATTCATAGTCAACCTCCTGCCATCTATCACCATGTGATGAAAGCGATCAATTTTTTCCTTCATGGTGGCAGTTGCAGGACGTCCAGACTTTGGGTAATGTTCAAAACTGAACCCCCCACTTTTAAATACAGCTACCCACTTTTGCACTGCTGATAAAGGTGTAGTATCATCCCTGATATAACAACCATGGCAATTTAAATATTTTTGGAGGATAATCCTATTTTTCTGTAGCTACTTGATAAAAACCAGAACCCCATATGTTGTCCATTTTCATGAGAAGTCCCTATTAGTTACATTTGAAGACTTTTTTGAACAGTTCGATGTTAGTTTACATGAAAAGTAACAATAGAGTTATTAATAAGAAGACTTGAGATTAAATCATGCAAGTTTTCAGAGCACTAGCATCATTCTTTCATAGTCAGCCCATTAACGTTTCAGCTTCCCCTCGTACCTGGAGAGAAATAATGTAGTTATTAATAAGAAGAGTTGAGATAAATGCATGCAAGTTTTCACAGCTGTGGCATCGTCAGCCTATTAACATTTCAGCCCAAGCTCGTACCTGGAAAGAATTAATGCATTTGAGTTATTAATAATCAATCATTTAGTCAGATAAATGCATGCAAGTTTTTAAGAAGAGCTGAGATTAATGCTGTAGCATCAATCATTCATAGTCAGCCTATTAACATTTCAGCCCACGCTCGTACCTGGAAAGAATTAATGCAGTTATTAATAAGAAGATTTGAGATTAATGCATGCAAGTTTTCACAGCTGTAGCATCAATCATTCATAGTCAGCCTATTAACATTTCAGCCCACGCTCGTACCTGGAAAGAATTAATCCAGTTATTAATAAGAAGAGCTGAGATTAATGCATACAAATTTTCACAGCTGTAGCATCAACCATTCATAGTCAGCCTATTAACATTTTCCTCTGGAAATTTTTCAGCCCACGCTCGTACCTGGAAAGAATTAATGCAGTTATTAATAAGAAGAGCTGAGATTAATGCATACAAATTTTCACAGCTGTAGCATCAACCATTCATAGTCAGCCTATTAACATTTCAGCCCACGCTCGTACCTGGAAAGAATTAATGCAGTTATTAATAAGAAGAGCTGAGATTAATGCATACAAATTTTTCACAGCTGTAGCATCAACCATTCATAGTCAGCCTATTAACATTTCAGCCCACGCTCGTACCTGGAAAGAATTAATGCAGTTATTAATAAGAAGAGCTGAGATTAATGCATACAAATTTTCACAGCTGTAGCATCAACCATTCATAGTCAGCCTATTAACATTTCAGCCCACGCTCGTACCTGAAAGAATTAATGCAGTTATTAATAAGAAGAGCTGAGATTAATGCATACAAATTTTCACAGCTGTAGCATCAACCATTCATAGTCAGCCTATTAACATTTCAGCCCACGCTCGTACCTGGAAAGAATTAATGCAGTTATTAATAAGAAGAGCTGAGATTAATGCATACAAATTTTCACAGCTGTAGCATCATTCATAGTCAGCCTATTAACATTTCAGCCCATTCATATTTTCAGCATCAACCATTAAGCCTATTTCAGCCCACGCTCGTACCTGGAAAGAATTAATGCAGTTATTAATAAGAAGAGCTGAGATTAATGCATACAAATTTTCACAGCTGTAGCATCAACCATTCATAGTCAGCCTATTAACATTTCAGCCCACGCTCGTACCTGGAAAGAATTAATGCAGTTATTAATAAGAAGAGCTGAGATTAATGCATACAAATTTTCACAGCTGTAGCATCAACCATTCATAGTCAGCCTATTAACATTTCAGCCCACGCTCGTACCTGGAAAGAATTAATGCAGTTATTAATAAGAAGAGCTGAGATTAATGCATACAAATTTTTTCACAGCTGTAGCATCAACCATTCATAGTCAGCCTATTAACATTTCAGCCCACGCTCGTACCTGGAAAAGAATTAATGCAGTTATTAATAAGAAGAGCTGAGATTAATGCATACAAATTTTCACAGCTGTAGCATCAACCATTCATAGTCAGCCTATTAACATTTCAGCCCACGCTCGTACCTGGAAAGAATTAATGCAGTTATTAATAAGAAGAGCTGAGATTAATGCATACAAATTTTCACAGCTGTAGCATCAACCATTCATAGTCAGCCTATTAACATTTCAGCCCACGCTCGTACCTGGAAAGAATTAATGCAGTTATTAATAAGAAGAGCTGAGATTAATGCATACAAATTTTCACAGCTGTAGCATCAACCATTCATAGTCAGCCTATTAACATTTCAGCCCACGCTCGTACCTGGAAAGAATTAATGCAGTTATTAATAAGATTAAGAGCTGAGCATCAACCATTCATAGTCAGCCTATTTAATGAAAGAATTAAATTTTAATAAGAAGAGCTGAGATTAATGCATCAACCATTCATAGTCAGCCTATTAACATTTCAGCCCACGCTCGTACCTGGAAAGAATTAATCCAGTTATTAATAAGATTAATGCATACAAATTTTCACAGCTGAGCATTAATGCCTATTAATATTTCAGCCCAATGGAAAGAATTTGCAGTTATTAATAAGAAGAGCTGAGATTAATGCATACAAATTTTCACAGCTGTAGCATCAACCATTCATAGTCAGCCTATTAACATTTCAGCCCACGCTCGTACCTGGAAAGAATTAATGCAGTTATTAATAAGAAGAGCTGAGATTAATGCATACAAATTTTCACAGCTGTAGCATCAACCATTCATAGTCAGCCTATTAACATTTCAGCCCACGCTCGTACCTGGAAAGAATTAATGCAGTTATTAATAAGAAGAGCTGAGATTAATGCATACAAATTTTTTCACAGCTGTAGCATCAACCATTCATAGTCAGCCTATTAACATTTCAGCCCACGCTCGTACCTGGAAAGAATTAATGCAGTTATTAATAAGAAGAGCTGAGATTAATGCATACAAATTTTTCACAGCTGTAGCATCAACCATTCATAGTCAGATAAATTTCAGCCCACGCTTTTTACCTGGAAAGAATTAATGCAGTTATTAATAAGAAGAGCTGAGATTAATGCTGTAGCATCAACCATTCATAGTCAGCCTATTAACATTTCAGCCCGTACCTGGAAAGAATTAATGCTCGTACCTGGAAAGCCTATTAAATTTAGCCCACAGTTATTAATAATGCAGTTATTAATAAGAAGCTGAGATTAATGCATACAAATTTTCACAGCTGTAGCATCAACCATTCATAGTCAGCCTATTAACATTTCAGCCCACGCTCGTACCTGGAAAGAATTAATGCAGTTATTAATAAGAAGAGCTGAGATTAATGCATACAAATTTTCACAGCTGTAGCATCAACCATTCATAGTCAGCCTATTAACATTTCAGCCCACGCTCGTACCTGGAAAGAATTAATCCAGTTATTAATAAGAAGAGCTGAGATTAATGCATACAAATTTTCACAGCTGTAGCATCAACCATTCATAGTCAGCCTATTAACATTTCAGCCCACGCTCGTACCTGGAAAGAATTAATCCAGTTATTAATAAGAAGAGCTGAGATTAATGCATACAAATTTTCACAGCTGTAGCATCAACCATTCATAGTCAGCCTATTAACATTTCAGCCCACGCTCGTACCTGGAAAGAATTAATGCAGTTATTAATAAGAAGAGCTGAGATTAATGCATACAAATTTTCACAGCTGTAGCATCAACCATTCATAGTCAGCCTATTAACATTTCAGCCCACGCTCGTACCTGGAAAGAATTAATCCAGTTATTAATAAGAAGAGCTGAGATTAATGCATACAAATTTTCACAGCTGTAGCATCAACCATTCATAGTCAGCCTTATTAACATGGAAAGAATAACATTTCAAATTTTCACAGCTGTAGCATCAACCATTCATAGTCAGCCTATTAACAGCCCACGCTCGTACCTGGAAAGAATTAATGCAGTTATTAATAAGAAGAGCTGAGATTAATGCATAGCAAATTTTCATACAGCTGTAGCATCAACCATTCATAGTCTGAGCCTATTAACATTTCAGCCCACGCTCGTACCTGGAAAGAATTAATGCAGTTATTAATAAGAAGAGCTGAGATTAATGCATACAAATTTTCACAGCTGTAGCATCAACCATTCATAGTCAGCCTATTAACATTTCAGCCCACGCTCGTACCTGGAAAGAATTAATGCAGTTATTAATAAGAAGAGCTGAGATTAATGCATACAAATTTTCACAGCTGTAGCATCAACCATTCATAGTCAGCCTATTAACATTTCAGCCCACGCTCGTACCTGGAAAGAATTAATGCAGTTATTAATAAGAAGAGCTGAGATTAATGCATAAAATTTTTCAGCATCAACCATGTAGCATCAACTCATTCATAGTCAGCCTATTAACAAATTTTCGCCAGTAGCATCAAACCATTCATAGCCCACGCTCTGGAAAGAATTAATCCCTGGCATACAAGAATTAATGCATAGTTATTTAGCCCACGCTCGTACCTGGAAAATTAAGCAGTTATTAATAAGAAGAGCTGAGAGCTGAGATTAATGCATACAAATTTTCACAGCTGTAGCATCAACCATTCATAGTCAGTTTATTAACATTTCAGCCCACGCTCGTACCTGGAAAGAATTAATGCAGTTATTAATAAGAAGAGCTGAGATTAATGCATACAAATTTTCACAGCGGTAGCATCAACCATTCATAGTCAGCCTATTAACATTTCAGCCCACGCTCGTACCTGGAAAGAATTAATGCAGTTATTAATAAGAAGAGCTGAGATTAATGCATACAAATTTTCACAGCTGTAGCATCAACCATTCATAGTCAGCGTATTAACATTTCATCCCACGCTCGTACCTGGAAAGAATTAATGCAGTTATTAATAAGAAGAGCTGAGATTAATGCATACAAATTTTCTGCCAGCTGTAGCATCAACCATTCATAGTCAGCCTATTAACATTTCAGCCCACGCTCGTACCTGAAAGAATTAATGCAGTTATTAATAAGAAGAGCTGAGATTAATGCATACAAATTTTCACAGCTGTAGCATCAACCATTCATAGTCAGCCTATTAACATTTCAGCCCACGTCGAATTAACCTGGAAAGAATTAATGCAGTTATTAATAAGAAGACGCTCGTAGATTAATTAATTTTCACAGCTGTAGCATCAACCATTCATAGTCAGCCTATTAACATTTCAGCCCACGCTCGTACCTGGAAAGAATTAAGCAGTTATTAATAAGAAGAGCTGAGATTAATGTTATTCAACCATTCAAGTCAGCCTATTAACATTTCAGCCCAGCTGAAAAGAATTAATGCAGTTATTAATAAGAAGAGCTGAGATTAATGCATACAAATTTTCACAGCTGTAGCATCAACCATTCATAGTCAGCCTATTAACATTTCAGCCCACGCTCGTACCTGGAAAGAATTAATGCAGTTATTAATAAGAAGAGCTGAGATTAATGCATACAAATGTAGCATCAACCATTCATAGTCAGCCTTATTAACATTTCAGCCCACGCTTTACCTGGAAAGAATTAATCAGTTATTAATAAGAAGAGCTGAGATTAATGCATACAAATTTTCACAGCTGTAGCATCAACCATTCATAGTCAGCCTATTAACATTTCAGCCCACGCTCGTACCTGGAAAAGAATTAAACATTTAAGAAGAGCTGAGATTAATGCATACAAATTTTCACGCTGTAGCATCAACCATTCATAGTCAGCCTATTAACATTTCAGCCACGCTCGTACCTGAAAGAATTAATCCAGTTATTAATAAGAAGAGCTGAGATTAATGCATACAAATTTTTCACAGCTGTAGCATCAACCATTCATAGTCAGCCTATTAACATTTTCAGCCCACGCACGCTCGTACCTGGAAAAAAGAATTAATGCAGTTATTAATAAGAAGAGCTGAGATTAATGCATACAAATTTTCACAGCTGTAGCATCAACCATTCATAGTCAGCCTATTAACATTTCAGCCCACGCTCTCGTACCTGGAAAGAATTAATGCAGTTATTAATAAGAAGAGCTGAGATTAATGCATACAAATTTTCACAGCTGTAGCATCAACCATTCATAGTCAGCCTATTAACATTTCAGCCCACGCTCGTACCTGGAAAGAATTAATGCAGTTATTAATAAGAAGAGCTGAGATTAATGCATACAAATTTTCACAGCATAGCATCAACCATTCATAGTCAGCCTATTAACATTTTCAGCCCACGCTCGTACCTGGAAAGAATTAATGCAGTTATTAATAAGAAGAGCTGAGATTAATGCATACAAATTTTCACAGCTGTAGCATCAACCATTCCATTAACATTTCAGCCCACGTCCTTCCTGAAAGAATTAATGCCTGATTAATGCATACAAATTTTGCCAGCTGTAGCATCAACCATTCATAGTCAGCCTATTAACATTTCAGCCCACTCGTACCTGGAAAGAATTAATGCAGTTATTAATAAGAAGAGCTGAGATTAATGCATACAAATTTTTCACAGCTGTAGCATCAACCATTCATAGTCAGCCCATTAACATTTCAGCCCACGCTCGTACCTGGAAGAATTAATGCAGTTATTAATAAGAAGAGCTGAGATTTCACAAATTTTCACAGCTGTAGCATCAACCATTCATAGTCAGCCTATTAACATTTCAGCCCACGCTCGTACCTGGAAAGAATTAATGCAGTTATTAATAAGAAGAGCTGAGATTAATGCATACAAATTTTCACAGCTGTAGCATCAACCATTCATAGTCAGCCTATTAACATTTCAGCCCACGCTCGTACCTGGAAAGAATTAATGCAGTTATTAATAAGAAGAGCTGAGATTAATGCATACAAATTTTCACAGCTGTAGCATCAACCATTCATAGTCAGCCTATTAACATTTCAGCCCACGCTCGTACCTGGAAAGAATTAATGCAGTTATTAATAAGAAGAGCTGAGATTAATGCATACAAATTTTCACAGCTGTAGCATCAACCATTCATAGTCAGCCTATTAACATTTCAGCCACGCCCACGCTGAGATTAATGCCAAATTTTCACAGCTGAAAGAATTAACATTTCAGCCCACGTTGGAAAAGAATTTAATAAGAAGAGCTGAGATTAATGCATACAAATTTTTCACAGCTGTAGCATCAACCATTCATAGTCAGCCTATTAACATTTCAGCCCACGCTCGTACCTGGAAAGAATTAATCCAGTTATTAATAAGAAGAGCTGAGATTAATGCATACAAATTTTCACAGCTGTAGCATCAACCATTCATAGTCAGCCTATTAAATTTACGCTCATTTCAGCCCAGAAGAGCTCGCATACAAATTTTCACAGCTGTAGCATCAACCAAAGAATTAATTTCAGCCACGCTCTGAAAGAATTAACCTGGAAAGAATTAGTTATTAATAAGAAGAGCTGAGATTAATGCATACAAATTTTTCACAGCTGTAGCATCAACCATTCATAGTCAGCCTATTAACATTTCAGCCCACGCTCGTACCTGGAAAGAATTAATCCAGTTATTAATAAGAAGAGCTGAGATTAATGCATACAAATTTTCACAGCTGTAGCATCAACCATTCATAGTCAGCCTATTAACATTTATTAACTGGAAAGAATTAATGCAGTTTATTAATAAGAAGAGCTGAGATTTCATACAAACCACAGCTGTAGCATCAACCATTCATAGTCAGCCTATTAAAAGAATTACCTGGAAAAGAATTAATTAAGTTAATAAAGAGCTGAGATTAATGCATACAAATTTTCACAGCTGTAGCATCAACCATTCATAGTCAGCCTATTAACATTTCAGCCCACGCTCGTACCTGGAAAGAATTAATCCAGTTATTAATAAGAAGAGCTGAGATTAATGCATACAAATTTTCACAGCTGTAGCATCAACCATTCATAGTCAGCCTATTAACATTTTCAGCCCACGCTCGTACCTGGAAAGAATTAATGCAGTTATTAAGAAGAGCTGAGATTAATGCATACAAATTTTCACAGCTGTAGCATCAACCATTCATAGTCAGCCTATTAACATTTCAGCCCACGCTCGTACCTGGAAAGAATTAATGCAGTTATTAATAAGAAGAGCTGAGATTAATGCATACAAATTTTCACAGCTGTAGCATCAACCATTCATAGTCAGCCTATTAACATTTCAGCCCACGCTCGTACCTGGAAAGAATTAATGCAGTTATTAATAAGAAGAGCTGAGATTAATGCATACAAATTTTCACAGCTGTAGCATCAACCATTCATAGTCAGCCTATTAACATTTCAGCCCACGCTCGTACCTGGAAAGAATTAATGCAGTTATTAATAAGAAGAGCTGAGATTAATGCATACAAATTTTTTCACAGCTGTAGCATCAACCATTCATAGTCAGCCTATTAACATTTCAGCCCACGCTCGTACCTGGAAAGAATTAATGCAGTTATTAATAAGAAGAGCTGAGATTAATGCATACAAATTTTCACAGCTGTAGCATCAACCATTCATAGTCAGCCTATTAACATTTCAGCCACACGCTCGTACCTGGAAAGAATTAATGCAGTTATTAATAAGAAGAGCTGAGATTAATGCATACAAATTTTCACAGCTGTAGCATCAACCATTCATAGTCAGCCTATTAACATTTCAGCCCACCCACGCTGGAAAGCTCGTTACCTGGAAAGAATTAATGCAAGTTATTAATAAGAAGAGCTGAGATTAATGCATAAAAATTTTCAAAGAATTAATGGTTATTAATAAGAAGAGCTGAGATTAATCAACCATTCACAGTCAGCCAACCATTAAGTCAGCCTATTAACATTTCAGCCCACGCTCGTACCTGGAAAGAATTAATGCAGTTATTAATAAGAAGAGCTGAGATTAATGCATACAAATTTTCACAGCTGTAGCATCAACCATTCATAGTCAGCCTATTAACATTTCAGCCCACGCTCGTACCTGGAAAAGAATTAATGCAGTTATTAATTTTAAGAAGAGCTGAGATTAATGTTATTAATACAAATTTAATGCAGCTGTAGCATCAACCATTCATAGTCAGCCTATTAACATTTCAGCCCACGCTCGTACCTGGAAAGAATTAATGCAGTTATTAATAAGAAGAGCTGAGATTAATGCATACAAATTTTCACAGCTGTAGCATCAACCATTCATAGTCAGCCTATTAACATTTCAGCCCACGCTCGTACCTGGAAAGAATTAATGCAGTTATTAATAAGAAGAGCTGAGATTAATGCATACAAATTTTCACAGCTGTAGCATCAACCATTCATAGTCAGCCTATTAACATTTCAGCCCACGCTCGTAGCCTGGAAAAGAATTAACCAGTTATTAATAGCTGAGATTAATGCATACAAAGCGTAGCATCAACCATTCAAGTCAGCCATTTCAGCCCACGCTCGTACCTGGAAAGAATTAATGTTATTAATAAGAAGAGCTGAGATTAATGCATACAAATTTTTCAGCTGTAGCATCAACCCCATAGTCAGCCTATTAACATTTCAGCCCACGCTCGTACCTGGAAAGAATTAATGCAGTTATTAATAAGAAGAGCTGAGATTAATGCATACAAATTTTCACAGCTGTAGCATCAACCATTCATAGTCAGCCTATTAACATTTCAGCCCACGCTCGTACCTGGAAAGAATTAATGCAGTTATTAATAAGAAGAGCTGAGATTAATGCATACAAATTTTCACAGCTGTAGCATCAACCATTCATAGTCAGCCTATTAACATTTCAGCCCACGCTCGTACCTGAAAGAATTAATGCAGTTATTAATAAGAAGAGCTGAGATTAATGCATACAAATTTTCACAGCTGTAGCATCAACCATCAACCATTCATAGTCAGCCTATTAAGAAACATTTCAAAGCCCTGTAGCATCAACCATTCATAGTCAGCCTCAGCCCACGGAAGAATTAATGCAGTTATTAATAAGAAGAGCTGAGATTAATGCATACAAATTTTCACAGCTGTAGCATCAACCATTCATAGTCAGCCTATTAACATTTCAGCCCACGCTCGTACCTGGAAAGAATTAATGCAGTTATTAATAAGAAGAGCTGAGATTAATGCATAAATTTTCACAGCTGTAGCATCAACCATTCATAGTCAGCCTATTAACATTTCAGCCCACGCTCGTACCTGGAAAGAATTAATGCAGTTATTAATACGCTCGTGCCTGGAAAAGAAGCTGCAGATTAATGCAGAGCTGAAATTTTCACAGCTGTAGCATCAACCATTCATAGTCAGCCTATTAACATTTCAGCCCACGCTCGTACCTGGAAAGTCTGGAAAGAATTAATAATGCAGTTATTAATAAGAAGAGCTGAGATTAATGCATACAAATTTTCACAGCTGTAGCATCAACCATTCATAGTCAGCCTATTAACATTTCAGCCCACGCTCGTACCTGGAAAGAATTAATGCAGTTATTAATAAGAAGAGCTGAGATTAATGCATACAAATTTTCACAGCTGTAGCATCAACCATTTCATAGTCAGCCTATTAACATTTCAGCCCACGCTCGTACCTGGAAAGAATTAATGCAGTTATTAATAAGAAGAGCTGAGATTAATGCATACAAATTTTCACAGCTGTAGCATCAACCATTCATAGTCAGCCTATTAACATTTCTGCAGCCCACTCTCGTACCTGGAAAGAATTAATGCAGTTATTAATAAGAAGAGCTGAGATTAATGCATACAAATTTTTTCACAGCTGTAGCATCAACCATTCATAGTCAGCCTATTAACATTTCAGCCCACGCTCTCGTACCTGGAAAGAATTAATGCAGTTATTAATAAAGAAGATCAGCTGAGATTAATGCTCGTATGGAAAGAATTCAAATTTTTCATACACTCGCTGTAGCATCAACCATTCATAGTCAGCCTATTAACATTTCAGCCCACACTCATTTGCCCTGGTTATTAATAAAAAATGTACAAATTTTAATGCATCAACCAGTTATTAATTTCAAGAAGACCTGGAAAGATTAATGCAGTTATTAATAAGAAGAGCTGAAATACCAAATTTTCACAGCTGTAGCATCAACCATTCATAGTCCAGCCTATTAACATTTCAGCCCACGCTCGTGCCTGGAAGAATTAATCCAGTTATTAATAAGAAGAGCTGAAAAGAATTTAATGCAGTTATTAATAACCTGGAAGAATTAATGCAGATTAATGCCTAACAAATTTTCACAGCTGTAGCATCAACCATTCATAGTCAGCCTATTAACATTTCAGCCCGCTCGTACCTGGAAAATTAATCAGTTATTAATGGAAATTAATTAATTTTCACAGTTCAGCCATTAATCAACCTATTAACATTTCAGACCTGGAAAAATTAATGCAGTTATTAATAATACAAATTTTCAAATTTTCAGCTGTAGCATCAACCATTCATAGTCAGCCTATTAACATTTCAGCCCACCTCGTACCTGGAAAAATTAATCCATTTATTAATAAGAAGAGCTGAGATTAATGCATACAAATTTTCAGCTGTAGCATCAACCATTCATAGTCAGCCTATTAACATTTCAGCCCACCTCGTACCTGGAAAAATTAATCCAGTTATTAATAAGAAGGCTGAGATTAATGCGTACAAATTTTCACAGCTGGCATCAACCATTCATAGTCCAGCCTATTAACATTTTCGGCCCACGCTCGTACCTGGAAAAATTAATGCAGTTATTAATAAGAAGAGCTGAATTAATGCATACAAATTTTCAAGCTGTAGCATCAACCATTCATAGTCAGCCTATTAACATTTCAGCCCACAACCTGGAAAAATTAATGCAGTTATTATAGCTGAGAAATACAAATTTTCACAGCTGTAGCATCAACCATTCATGGTCAGCCTATTAACATTTTCAGCCCACACTCGTGCCTGGAAAATTAATGCAGTTATTAATAAGAAGGCTGAGATTAATGCGCCTAAAATTTTCACAGCTGTAGCATCAACCATTCATAGTCAGCCTATTTAACATTTCATAATAAGAAGAGCTCGTACCTGGAAAATTAATGCAGTTATTAATAAAGAAAGAGCCTGAGATTAATGCGCTGAAATTTTCTGGCTAGCATCAACCATTCATGGTCAGCCTATTAACATTTCATTACGCTCATTACCTGGAAAAATTAATGCAGTTATTAAAGCTGAGATTAATGCATACAAATTTTTCACAGCTGTAGCATCAACCATTCATAGTCAGCCTAATAACATTTTCAATACGCTCAACCTGGAAGAATTGCATGAGATTCATGCATACAAATTTTCACAGCTTTAGCATCAACCATTCATAGTCAGCCTGGAAACATTTCAGCCGCTCGTTGGAAAAGAATTAATGCAGTTATTAATAAGAAGGCTGAAGTTAATGCATACAAATTTTCTGGCTGTAGCATCAACCATTCATAGTCAGCCTATTAACATTTCAGCCCACGCTCGTGCCTGGAAAAATTAATCCAGTTATTAATAAGAAGAGCTGATTAATGCATACAAATTTTCACAGCTGTAGCATCAACCATTCATAGTCAGCCTATTAACATTTCAGCCCACGCTCGTACCTGGAAAATTAATGCAGTTATTAATATGAAGAGCTGTAGCATTAATGCATAGCCAAATTTCAGCCCACGCTCGTACCTGAATTAATGCGGTTATTAATCAACCATTCATCAACCATTCCTGGTCAGCCTAATAACATTTCAGCCCACGCTCGTACCTGGAAAAATTAATGCAGTTATTAATAAGAGCTGAGATTAATGCATGCAATTTTAATGATCAACCTATTAACATTCGTCATTACCTAATAATGCAGTTATTTCAATACGCTCGAAATTTTACCTGGAAGCATCAACCATTCGCAGTCAGCCTATTAACATTTCAGACGCTCGTTGGAAAGAATTAATGCAGTTATTAATAAGAAAGGCTGAGTTAATTCAATTTTACTACGTAGCATCAATCATTCATAGTCAGCCTATTAACATTTCATTACGCTCGTACCTGGAAAATTAATGCAGTTATTAATAAGAAGAGCTGAGATTAATGCGCCTAAATTTTCACAACAGCAGCATCAACCATTCATAGTCAGCCTATTAACATTTCAGCCACGCTCGTACCTGGAAAAATTAATGCAGTTATTAATAAGAAAGAGCTGAGATTAATGCATACAAATTTTTCTGACTGTGGCATCAACCATTCATAGTCAGCCTATTAACATTTCAATACGCTCGTACCTGGAAAAAATTAATCCAGTTATTAATAAGAAGAGCTGAGATTAATGCGCCACAAATTTTCACAGCTGTGGCATCAACCATTCATAAGTCAGCTATTAACATTTTCAGCCCGCTCGTACCTGGAAAAATTAATGCAGTTATTAATAAAGAAGAGCTGAGATTAATGCATACAAATTTTTAAAGCTGTGGCATCATAGTCAGCCATTCATAGTCAGCCCTGAAGAATTAATCCATTTAGAAGGCCACGCTCAATTTTTTCACCTGGAAAAGTCAGCCTATTAACATTTCAGCCCACGCTTTCCGCCTGGAAAAATAAGAAGAGCTGAGACTTAATGCATACAAATTTTCTGACTGTAGCATCAACCATTCATAGTCAGCCTATTAACATTTTCAGCCCACGCTCGTACCTGGAAAATTAATGCAGTTATTAATAAGAAAGGCTGAATTAATGCATACAAAATTTTCACAGCTGTAATCAACCATTCATAGTCAGCCTATTAACATTTCAGCCACGCTCGTACCTGGAAAAATTAATGCAGTTATTAATAAGAAGAGCTGAGATTAATGCATACAAATTTTTCACAGCTGTAGCATCAACCATTCATAGTCAACCTAATTTGTTTTCAGCCACGCTCGTACCTGGAAAATTAATGCAGTTATTAATAAAGAAGAGCTGAGATTAATGCATACAAATTTTCACAGCTGGCATCAACCATTCATAGTCAACCTATTAACATTTCAGCCCACGCTCGTACCTGGAAAAATTAATGCAGTTATTAATAAGAAGAGCTGAGATTAATGCAGCCACAATTTTTCACGGCTGTAGCATCAACAATTCATAGTCAGCCTATTAACATTTCAGCCCACGCTCGTACCTGAAAATTAATACGGTTATTAATAAGAAGAGCTGGAATTAAATACGCAAATTTTCACGCATTTAGCATCAACCATTCATAGTCAGCCTATTAACATTTCAGCCCACGCTCGTACCTGGAAAAATTAATCAGTTATTAATGAAGAGCTGAGATTAATGCATACAAATTTCACAGCTGTAGCATCAACCATTTCACCAGTCAGCCTAATAACATTTCAGCCGCTCGTACCTGGAAAAAGAATTAATCCAGTTATTAATAAGAAGAGCAAGGATTAATGCGCTACAAATTTTCACAACTATTAGCATCAACCATTCATAGTCAGCCTATTAACATTCCAGCCCACGCTCATTACCTGGCAAGAATTAATGCGGTTATTAATAAGAAGAGCTGAGATTAATGCATACAAATTTTCTGACTGTAGCATCAACCATTCATAGTCAGCCTATTAACATTTCAGCCCACGCTCGTACCTGGCAAAATTAATCCAGTTATTAATAAGAAGGCTGAGCTGAAATTTTCAATGCATCAACCATTCAAATTTTCAGCCCAACTCGTACCTGAAAAATTAGCCAGTTCATAGTCAGCCAAATTTCACAGCTGTGGCATCAACCATTTTCTAGTAACGTTTCAGCCACGCTCGTACCTGGAAAAATTAATGCAGTTATTAATAAAAAGAGCTGGATTAATGCATACAAATTTTCACAGCTGTAGCATCAACCATTCATAGTCAATATTAACATTTTCAGCCCACGCTCGTACCTGGAAAAAATTAATCGGTTATTAATAAGAAGAGCTGAGATTAATGCGCCAAAATTTCACAGCTGTGGCATCAACCATTCATAGTCAGCCTATTAACATTTCAGCCCACGCTCGTACCTGGAAAAGAATTAATCCAGTTATTAATAAGAAAGGCTGAGATTAATGCGCCTAAAATTTTTCACAGCTGTAGCATCAACCATTCTTAGTCAGCCTATTAACATTTCAGCCCACGCTCGTACCTGGAAAAAATTAATGCAGTTATTAATAAGAGCTGAGATTAATGCATACAATTTTCACAGCTGTAGCATCAACCATTCTTAGTCAGCCTAGTAACATTTCAGCCCACGCTCGTACCTGGCAAAATTAATGCAGTTATTAATAAGATTAATGCGCGAAATTTTAATGTATCAACCATTCATAGTCAGCAACATTTCAGCCCACGCTTCGTACCTGGCAAAATTAATGCAGTTATTAATTTTCACAAATTTTTGGCTAGCATCAACAAATTCATAGTCAGTTTCAGCCTATTAATCAGTTATTAATAAGAAGAGCCCAGAATTAATGCGCCTGAAATTTTCACAGCGCTTCGTCAACTATTCATAATCAGCCTGGCCCACTCGTAAAATTATTCAGTTATTAATAAGAAGGCTGAGATTAATGCGCCTAGTCCAGCCTATTAACATTTCAATATTACGCTCGTACCTGGAAAGAATTAATGCAGTTATTAATAAGAAGCTGATTAATCATACAAATTTTCATAGCATCAGCCATTAGTCAGCCTATTAACATTTCAGCCCACTCTCGTACCTGGAAGAGTTATTAATAAGAAGAGCTGAGATTAATGTACAAATTTTAATCAAAGTTCATAGTCAACCTATTAACATTTCAATACGCTCGTACCTGGAAAATTAATACAGTTATTAATAAGAAGAGCTGAGATTAATGCATACAAATTTTCACAACTGTAGCATCAACCATTTCATAGGTCAGCCTATTAACATTTCATTACACTCGTACCTGGAAAAGATTAATGCAGTTATTAATAAGAAGGGGAAGCTGGAATAATGCATACAAATTTTCACAGCTGTAGCATCAACCATTCATAGTCAACCTATTAACATTTCAGCCCACGCTCGTACCTGGAAAAATTAATGCAGTTATTAATAAAGAGCTGAGATTAATGCATACAAATTTTCACAGCTGGCATCAACCATTCATAGTCAGCCTATTAACATTTCGCCCACACACTCGTACCTGGAAAGAATTAATGCAGTTATTAATGAAGAGCTGAGAATGCATTACCAAATTTTCAGCTGAAGCATCAACCATTAATGCATTACTGGAAAAATTAATTTAATCAGCTGAGCTATTAGCATCAACCATTCATAGTCAGCCTATTAACATTTCGGCCACGCTCGTACCTGGAAAATTAATCCAGTTATTAATAAGAAGAGCTGAGATTAATGCACATCCTAATTTTCACAGCTGTGGCAGCATCAACCATTCTTAGTCCAGCCTAATAACATTTCAGCCCACGCGCTCGTGCCTGGAAAATGCAGTTATTAATCCAGTTATAGCATAATAAGCCTAAACGCTCGTGCCTGGAAAAAATTAATCCAGTTATTAATAAAGAAGAATTTCACAGCTGTGGCATCAATACATTCATAGTCCAGCCTATTAACATTTCAGCCCACGCTCGTGCCTGGAAAGAATTAATACAGTTATTAATAAAGAAGAGCTGAGATTAATGAGAATTTTAATCAACCATTCAAATTTTTCATTACCTGGAAAGGTAATGCAGTTATTAATCCATTGGTATAAATTTTTTCTGTAGTCAACCATTCATAGTCAGCCTATTAACATTTCAGCCCACGCTCGTACCTGGAAAAGAAATTAATACGTTATTAATAGAAGAGCTGAGATTAATGCATACAAAATTTCACAGCTATTAGCATCAGCCATTCATAGTCAGCCTATTAACATTTCAGCCCACGCTCATACCTGGAAAAATTAATGCAGTTATTAATAAAGAAGAGCTGAGATTAATGCTACAAATTTTTCACAGCTGTAAGCATCAACCATTTCATGGTCAGCCTATTAACATTTCAGCCCACGCTCGTACCTGGAAAAGAATTAATGCGATTATTAATAAAAGAGCTGAGATTAGTACATACAAATTTTTTCACAGCTGTATCATCAAAATTTCATAGTCAGCCTATTAACATTTCAGCCACGCTCGTACCTGGAAAGAATTAATGCGGTTATTAATAAGAAGGCTGAGATTAATGCGCCTTCAAATTTTCACGGCTGTAGCATCAACCATTCATAGTCAGCCTATTAACATTTCAGCCCCGCTCGTACCTGAATTAATGCAGTTAATTAATGCTGAGATTAATTACAAATTTTCTGGCCTACAAGAAGATCAACCTGAATTTTTCATAGCCAACATCAACCATTATCAGCCTATTAACGGTTTCAGGCCACGCTCGTACCTGGAAGAATTAATGCAGTTATTAATAAGAGAGCTGAGATTAATGCATACAAAATTTTCACAGCTGTAGCATCAACCATTCATAGTCAGCCTATTAACATTTCAGCCCCCGCTCGTACTGGAAAGAATTAATGCAGTTATTAATAAGAAGAGCTGAATTAATGCGCCTAATTAGCATCAACCAATAGTCGGTTATTTAACGCTAACCTGGAAGAATTAGTCAGTTGATATGAAGGCTGATTAATGCATACAAATTTCACAACTGTAGCATCAACCATTCATAGTCAACCTAATAACTGTTTTCAGCCCACGCTCGTACCTGGAAGAATTAATACGGTTAATAATAAGAAGAGCTGAGATTAGGCTGGAATTTTTCACAGCTGTAACCATTCATAGTCGGCAATAACATTTCAGCCCACGCTCATTTTGGAAAATTAATGCAGTTATTAATAAAGAAGAGCTGAGATTAATACGCTACAAATTTTCCATTTGTAGCATCAACCATTCCTGGTCAACGTTAACATTTTCAGCCCCGCTCGTACCTGGAAAAATTAATGCAGTTATTAATAAAGAAGAGCTGAGATTAATGCATACAAATTTTCACAGCTGTAGCATCAACCATTCATAGTCAGCCCTATTAACATTTCAGCCCACGCTCGTACCTGGAAAAGAATTAATCCAGTTTATTAATAAGAAGAGCTGAGATTAATGCATTTCATACAGCTGTAGCATCAACTATTCATAATCAGCCTATTAACATTTTCAGCCCACGCTCGTACCTGGAAAGAATTATTGCAGTTATTAATAAGAAGAGCTGAGATTAATGCATACAAAATTTTCACAGCTGTAGCATCAACCATTCATAGTCAGCCTATTAACATTTCAGCCCACGCTCGTACCTGGGAAAATTAATGCAGTTATTAATTAAAGACAGCTGTAGCTGTCAGCCTATTAACATTTCAGCCCACGCTCGTACCTGGAAAGAATTAATCCAGTTATTAATAAGAAGAAATTTCAAATTTTCAGAGAGCTGTTGCATCAACCATTCATAGTCAGCCTATTAACGCATTTCAGCCACGCTCGTACCTGGAAAGAATTAATGCAGTTATTAATAAAGAAGAGCTGAGATTAATGCATACAATTTTTCACAGCTGTAGCATCAACCATTCATAGTCAACCTATTAACATTTCAGCCCACGCTCGTACCTGGAAAGAATTAATGCAGTTATTAATAAGAAGAGCCTGGATTAATGCATACAAATTTTCACAGCTGTAGCATCAACCATTCATAGTCAGCCTATTAACATTTCAGCCCACGCTCAAAAAAACCTGAAAGACTAACAGTTATTAATAAGAAGAGCTCGCATACAAATTTTCACAGCTGTAGCATCAACCATTCATAGTCAGCCATTAATATTTAGCCCATCAAAAGAATTAAGTTATTAATAAGAAGAGCTGAGATTAATGCATAAATTTTCACAGCTGTGAGCATCAACCATTCATAGTCAGCCTATTAACATTTCAGCCCACGCTCGTACCTGGAAAGAATTAATCAGTTATTAATAAGAAGAGCTGAGATTAATGCATACAAATTTTCACAGCTGTAGCATCAACCATTCATAGTCAGCCTATTAACATTTCAGCCTGAAAGCTCGTACCTGGAAAGTCAGCCTATTAATGCTGGAAAAGAATTAATGGTTATTAATAAGAAGAGCTGGATTAATGCATGTACAAATTTTCACAGCTGTAGCATCAACCATTCATAGTCAGCCTATTAACATTCAGCCCACGCTCGTACCTGAAAAGAATTAATCCAGTTATTAATAAGAAGAGCTGAGATTAATGCATACAAATTTTCAGCTGTAGCATCAACCATTCATAGTCAGCCTATTAACATTTCAGCCCACGCTCGTACCTGGAAAGAATTAATGCAGTTATTAATAAGAAGAGCTGAGATTAATGCACAAATTTTCACAGTTGTAGTATCAACCATTCATAGTCAGCCTATTAACATTTCAGCCCACGCTCCGTACCTGAAAGAATTAATGCAGTTATTAATAAGAAGAGCTGAGATTAATGTATATAAATTTCACAGCTGTGGCATCAACCATTCATAGTCAGCCTTATTAACATTTCATAGCCCACGCTCGTACCTGGAAAAATTAATGCGGTTATTAATAAGAAGAGCTGAGATTAATGCATACAAATTTTCAGCTGTAGCATCAACCATTCATAACAGCCATAACATTTCAGCCCATTCTGGAAAGAATTAATCAGCATAATAAGAAGAGCTGAGATTAATGCATTTTTTTCACACGCTCATCAACCATTCATAGAAAATTAACATTTTTAGCCCATCCGGTTATTAATAAGAAGAGCTGAGATTAATGGCCTACAAGTTTTCACAGCTGTAGCATCAACCATTCATAGTCAGCCTATTAACATTTCAGCCCACGCTCGTACCTGGAAAGAATTAATCCAGTTATTAATAAGAAGAGCTGAGATTAATGCATAAATTTTCAACAGCTGTAGCATCAACCATTCATAGTCAGCCTATTAACATTTCAGCCCACGCTCGTACCTGGTAAAAAGAATTAATGCAGTTATTAATAAGAAGAGCTGAGATTAATGCATACAAATTTTCACAGCTGTAGCATCAACCATTCCAGTCAGCCTAGTAACATTTCAGCCCACGCTCGTACCTGGCAAGAATTAATGCAGTTATTAATAAGAAGAGCTGAGATTAATGCATACAAATTTTCAGCTGTAGCATCAACCATTCATAGTCAGCCTATTAACATTTCAGCCCACGCTTCGTACCTGGAAAAGAATTAATGCAGTTATTAATAAGAAGAGTTGAGATTAATGCATACAAATTCAAGCAGCTGTAGCATCAACCATTCATAGTCAGCCTATTAACATTTCAGCCCACGCTCAAAACACCTGGAAAGAATTAATCCAGTTATTAATAAGAAGAGCTGAGATTAATGCGCCTAAATTTTCATAGCTGTAGCATCAACTATTCATAATCAGCCTATTAACATTTCAGCCCACTCGTACCTGGAAAATTATTGCAGTTATTAATAAGAAGAGCTGAGATTAATGCGCTGATTTTTCTGGCTGGCATCAACCAATCATAGTCCAGCCTAAGAAGAGCTGAGATTAATGCATACAAATTTCACAGCTGTAGCATCAACCATTCATAGTCAGCCTATTAACATTTCAGCCCACGCTCGTACCTGGAAAGAATTAATGCAGTTATTAATAAGAAGAGCTGAGATTAATGCATACAAATTTTCACAGCTGTAGCATCAATCATTCATAGTCAGCCTATTAACATTTCAGCCCACGCTCGTACCTGGAAAGAATTAATGCAGTTATTAATAAGAAGAGCTGAGATTAATGCATACAAATTTTCACAGCTGTAGCATCAATCATTCATAGTCAGCCTATTAACATTTCAGCCCACACTCGTACCTGGAAAGAATTAATGCAGTTATTAATAAGAAGATTTGAGATTAATGCATGCAAATTTTCACTGTGGCTGTCAGCATCAACCATTCATAGTCAGCCTATTAACATTTCAGCCCACGCTCGTACCTGGAAAGAATTAATGCAGTTATTAATAAGAAGAGCTGAGATTAATGCATACAAATTTTCACTGTAGCATCAACCATTCATAGTCAGCCTATTAACATTTCAGCCCACGCTCGTACCTGGAAAGAATTAATGCAGTTATTAATAAGAAGAGCTGAGATTAATGCATACAAATTTTTCACAGCTGTAGCATCAACCATTCATAGTCAGCCTATTAACATTTCAGCCCACACTCGTACCTGGAAAAATTAATGCAGTTATTAATAAGAAGAGCTGAGATTAATGCATACAAATTTTCACAGCTGTAGCATCAACCATTCATAGTCAGCCTATTAACATTTCAGCCCACGCTTTCGTACCTGGAAAGAATTAATCAGTTATTAATAAGAAGAGCTGAAGATTAATGCGTACAAATTTTCACAGCTGTAGCATCAACCATTCATAGTCAGCCTATTAACATTTCAGCCCACACTCGTACCTGGAAAGAATTAATCCAGTTATTAATAAGAGAAGATTTGAGATTAATGCATACAAATTTTCACAGCTGTGGCATCAACCATTCATAGTCTATTAACATTTCAGCCCACACTCGTACCTGGAAAGAATTAATGCAGTTATTAATAAGAAGATTTGAGATTAATGCATACAAGTTTTCACAGCTGTAGCATCAACCATTCATTAAGTCAGAAATTTAGGATTAACATTTCAGCCCACTCTCGTACCTGGAAAGAATTAATGCAGTTATTAATAAGAAGAGCTGAGATTAATGCATACAAATTTTCACAGCTGTAGCATCAACCATTCATAGTCAGCCTATTAACATTTCAGCCCACGCTCGTACCTGGAAAAAGAATTAATCCAGTTATTAATAAGAAGAGCTGAGATTAATGCATACAAATTTTCTGCAGTTGCAGCATCAACCATTCATAGTCAGCCCTATTAACATTTCAGCCCACGCTCGTACCTGAAAAGAATTAATGCAGTTATTAATAAGAAGAGCTGAGATTAATGCATACAAATTTTCATAGCTGTAGCATCCAACCATTCATAGTCCAGCCTATTAACATTTCAGCCCACGCTCGTACTGGAAAGAATTAATCCAGTTATTAAGAAGAGCTGAGATTGGCCATACAAATTTTCACAGCCAGCATCAACCATTCATAGTCAGCCTATTAACATTTCAGCCCACGCTCGTACCTGGAAAAGAATTAATGCAGTTATTAATAAGAAGAGCTGAGATTAATGCATACAAATTTTCACAGCTGTAGCATCAACCATTCATACGTCAGCCTATTAACATTTAATAAGAAGAGCTGAGATTAACCAAGGAAGAATCAACCATTCATAGTTATTAAATAAGCCTACGCTCGTGAGATTGTACAAGTTTTTCAGAGCTGGCATCAACCAAGAGGCCTATTAACATTTCAGCCCACGCTCGTACCTGGAAAGAATTAATGCAGTTAATAAGAAGAGCTGAGATTAATGCTTTACAAATTTTCACAGCTGTAGCATCAACCATTCATAGTCAGCCTATTAACATTTCAGCCACGCTCGTACCTGGAAAGAATTAATCCAGTTATTAATAAGAAGAGCGGAGATTAATGCATACAAATTTTCACAGCTGTAGCATCAACCATTCATAGTCAGCCTATTAACATTTCAGCCCACGCTCGTACCTGGAAAGAATTAATGCAGTTATTAATAAGAAGAGGCTGAGATTAATGCATACAAATTTTTCACAGCTGTAGCATCAACCATTCATAGTCAGCCTATTAACATTTACGCTCGTACCTAATGCAGTTATTAATAAGAAGAGCTGAGATTAATGCATACCCAGCTGTAGCATCAACCATTCATAGTCAGCCTATTAACATTTCAGCCCACGCTCGTGCCTGAAAGAATTAATGCAGTTATTAATAAGAAGAGCTGAGATTAATGCATACAAATTTTCACAGCTGTAGCATCAACCATTCATAGTCAGCCTATTAACATTCATAGCCCACGCTCGTACCTGGAAAGAATTAATGCAGTTATTAATAAGAAGAGCTGAGATTAATGCATACAAATTTTCACAGCTGTAGCATCAACCATTCATAGTCAGCCTATTAACATTTCAGCCCACGCTCGTACCTGGAAAGAATTAATGCAGTTATTAATAAGAAGAGCAGAGATTAATGCATACAAATTTTCACAGCTGTAGCATCAACCATTCATAGTCAGCCTATTAACATTTCAGCCCACGCTCGTACCTGGAAAGAATTAATGCAGTTATTAATAAGAAGAGCTGAGATTAATGCATACAAGTTTTCACAGCTGTAGCATCAACCATTCATAGTCAGCCTATTAACATTTAACATTTCAGCCCACGCTCGTACCTGGAAAGAATTAATGCAGTTATTAATAAGAAGAGCTGAGATTAATGCATACAAATTTTCACAGCTGTAGCATCAACCATTCATAGTCAGCCTATTAACATTTCAGCCCACGCTCGTACCTGGAAAGAATTAATGCAGTTATTAATAAGAAGAGCTGAGATTAATGCATACAAATTCACAGCCAGCATCAACCATTCATAGTCAGCCTATTAACATTTCAGCCCACGCTCGTACCTGGAAAGAATTAATGCAGTTATTAATAAGAAGAGCTGAGATTAATGCATACAAATTTTCACAGCTGCATCAACCATTCATAGTCAGCCTATTAACATTTCAGCCCACGTGTACCTGGAAAGAATTAATGCAGTTATTAATAAGAAGAGCTGAGATTAATGCATACAATTTTTCACAGCTGTAGCATCAACCATTCATAGTCAGCCTTAACATTTCAGCCCACGCTCGTACCTGAAAAAGAATTAATCCAGTTATTAATAAGAAGAGCTGAGATTAATGCATACAAACAGCTGTAGCATCAACCATTCATAGTCAGCCTATTAACATTTCAGCCCACGCTCGTACCTGGAAAGAATTAATGCAGTTATTAATAAGAAGAGCTGAGATTAATGCATACAAATTTTTTCACAGCTGTAGCATCAACCAATCATAGTCAGCCTATTAACATTTCAGCCCACGCTCGTACCTGGCAAGAAATTAATGCAGTTATTAATAAAGAATTAATGCGCTAAAAATTTACAGCTGTAGTAGTCAGCCTATTAAATTTCAGCCCACGCTCGTACCTGGAAAGAATTAAGCTAATAAGAAGATTAATGCATCAACCATTCATATAGCCAAATTTTCACCAGAGCTGCACAAATTTTAGCATCAACCATTCATAGTCAGCCTATTAACATTTTCAGCCCACGCTCGTACCTGGAAAGAATTAATGCAGTTATTAATAAGAAGAGCTGAGATTAATGCATACAAATTTTCACACAGCTGTAGCATCAACCATTCATAGTCTGAAGTTAATGCATACAAATTTTCACATTAACATTTCAGCCCACGCTCGTACCTGGAAAGAATTAATCCAGTTATTAATAAGAAGAGCTGAGATTAATGCATACAAATTTTCACAGCTGTAGCATCAACCATTCATAGTCAGCCTATTAACATTTCAGCCCACGCTCGTACCTGAAAGACTAATGAATTAATCCAGCATACAAATTTTCACAGCTGTTCAACCATTCATAGTCAGCCATTAATAAGCCCACGCTGTACCAAAAGAATTAATGTTATTAATAAGAAGAGCTGAGATTAATGCATACAAATTCACAGCTGCAGCATCAACCATTCATGTCAGCCTATTAACATTTCAGCCCACGTCGTACCTGGAAAGAATTAATGCAGTTATTAATAAGAAGAGCTGAGATTAATGCATATAAATTCTTTCACAGCTGTAGCATCAACCATTCAGTCAGCCTATTAACATTTCAGCCCACGTACCTGAAAGAATTAACAGTTATTATTGAAGAGCTGGTCATTAAATTTTCGTTGGAAAGAATTAATGCTGGAAAAGAATTAAGTTATTAATATGGATTAAGAAGCTGTAGCATCAACCATTCATGAGATTAATGCATTAATCCAGTTATTATTAAGAAGAGCTGAGATTTGACAAACAGCTGTAGCATCAACCATTCATAGTCAGCCTATTAACATTTCAGCCCACGCTCGTACCTGGAAAGAATTAATGCAGTTATTAATAGCTGAGAAGAGCTGTAGATTAATGCATACAAATTTTCTGGAAAGAATTAACAGTTATTAATAAGAAGAGCTGAGATTAATGTATATAAATTACAGCTGTAGCATCAACCATTCATAGTCAGCTTATTAACATTTCATAGCCCACGCTCGTACCTGGAAAGAATTAATGCAGTTATTAATAAGAAGAGCTGAGATTAATGCATACAAATTTTCACAGCTGTAGCATCAACCATTCATAGTCAGCCTATAACATTTCAGCCCACGCTCGTACCTGGAAAGAATTGCAGCATAATAAGAAGAGCAGTTCACATTCAACCATTCATAAGAAGCCCACGCTCGCTGAGATTAATAAGAAGAGCTTGAGATTAACTACAAGTTTTCACAGCTGTAGCATCAACCATTCATAGTCAGCCATTAACATTTCAGCCCACGCTCGTACCTGAAAGAATTAATCCAGTTATTAATAAGAAGAGCTGAGATTAATGCATAAATTTTCACAGCTGTAGCATCAACCATTCATAGTCAGCCTATTAACATTTCAGCCCACGCTCGTACCTGGTAAAAAGAATTAATGCAGTTATTAATAAGAAGAGCTGAGATTAATGCATACAAATTTTCACAGCTGTAGCATCAACCATTCAGCCCATAACATTTCAGCCCAGTCAGCCTATAATAAGAAGAGTTGAGATTTGCATACAAATTTTCAGCTGTAGCATCAACCATTCATAGGAAAGAATTAGCCCATGCTGGAAAAGTTATTAAGAAGAGCTGAGATTAATGCATACAAATTTCACAGCTGTAGCATCAACCATTCATAGTCAGCCTATTAACATTTCAGCCCACGCTCGTACCTGGAAAGAATTAATCCAGTTATTAATAAGAAGAGCTGAGATTAATGCATACAAATTTTCGCTAGCTGTAGCATCAACCATTCATATCAGCTCATTAACATTTCAGCCCACGCTCGTACCTGAAAGAATTACGCAGTTATTTAATAAGAAGAGCTGAGCCCACAGCTCATCAACCATTCTGGAAAGAATTAAATTTCAGCCCACGTGCTTATTAAAAAGAATTAAGAGCTGAGATTAATGAGCATACAAATTTTCACCAGCTGTAGCATCAACCATTCATAGTCAGCCTATTAACATTTCAGCCCACGTCGTACCTGGAAAGAATTAATGCAGTTATTAATAAGAAGAGCTGAGATTAATGCATACAAATTTTCACAGCTGTAGCATCAACCATTCATAGTCAGCCTATTAACATTTCAGCCCACGCTCGTACCTGGAAAGAATTAATGCAGCTGAGATTAATGCATAAATTTCAAGCATCAACCATTCATAGTCAGCCTATTAACATTTCAGCCCACTCGTACCTGGAAAGAATTAACAGTTATTAATAAGAAGATGAGATTAATGCATTTCACAGCTGTAGCATCAACCATTCATAGTCAGCCTATTAACACTTCAGCCCACGCTCGTACCTGGAAAGAATTAATGCAGTTATTAATAAGAAGAGCTGAGATTAATGCATACAATTTTCACAGTAGCATCAACCATTCATAGTCAGCCTATTAACATTTTGCCCACGCCCAGCTGAGATTAATGCATAAGTTTTCACTGTACATTCATAGTGGAAAGAATTCAATCCGGAAAAGTTATTAATAAGAAGAGCTGAGATTACATGCATAGTCAGCCCAAATTTTCACAGAAGAGCCAGATTACCTACAAATCAGCATCAACCATTCATAGTCGCGCCTATTAACACTTTTTTCAGCCCACGCTCGTACCTGGAAAGAATTAATGCAGTTATTAATAAGAAGAGCTGAGATTAATGCATACAAATTTTCACAGCTGTAGCATCAACCATTCATAGTCAGCCTATTAACATTTCAGCCCACTGGAAAGAACAATGCAGTACCTGGCATACAACTTTCACAAGCATCAACCATTTAATCATTAACATTTTATTCAAAATAAAGAATTAATCCAGTTATTAATAAGAAGAGCTGATTAATGCATACAAATTTTCACAGTTGTAGCATCAACCATTCATAGTCAGCTCATTAACATTTCACAGCCCACGCTCGTACCTGGAAAGAATTAATCCAGTTATTAATAAGAAGAGCTGAGGATTAATGCATACAAATTTTCACAGCTGTAGCATCAAACCATTCATAGTCAGCCTATTAACATTTCAGCCCACGTCGTACCTGGAAAGAATTAATCCAGTTATTAATAAGAAGAGCTGAGATTAATGCATACAAATTTTTCACAGCTGTAGCATCAACCATTCATAGTCAGCCTATTAACATTTTTCAGCCCACGCTCTGAGATTAATGTACCTGTAGCATCAACCATTCATAAGCCCATTAAATTACAGCCCAATGGCAAGAATTAATGCTATTAATAAGAAGAGCTGAGATTAATGCATACAAATTTTCACAGCTGTAGCATCAACCATTCATAGTCAGCCCATTAACATTTCAGCCCACGCCGTACCTCCGAAAAGAATTAATCCAGTTATTAATAAGAAAGAGCTGAGATTAATGCATACAAATTTTCACAGCTGTAGCATCAACCATTCATAGTCAGCCCATTAACATTTCCAGCCCACACTCGTACCTGGAAAGAATTAATGGCAGTTATTAATAAGAAGAGCTGAGATTAATGCATAAATTTTCACAGCTGTAGCATCAATCCATTCATAGTCAGCCTATTAACATTTCAGCCCACGCTCGTACCTGGAAAAAGAATTAATCCAGTTATTATTAAGAAGAGCTGAGATTAATGCATACAAATTTTCACAGCTGTGCATCAACCATTCATAGTAGCATTTCAACCTGGAAAGAATTAATCCATATTAAGTCACGCCTTATTAACATTCATAGTCAGCCTATTAACATTTCAGCCCACGCTCGTACCTGGAAAGAATTAATGCAGTTATTTAATAAGAGCTGAGATTAATGCATACAAATTTTCACAGCTGTAGCATCAACCATTCATAGTCAGCCTATTATTAACAAGAATTAATGCAGCATATTAAGAAGATTGAGATTAATGCATACAAATTTTCACAGCTGTAGCATCAACCATTCGTACCATTTGTAAAGAATTAATGCAGTTATTAATAAAGAAGAGCTGAGATTAATGCATACAAATTTTCACAGCTGTAGCATCAACCATTCATAGTCAGCCTAATAACATTTCAGCCCATAATCAGCCTATTAACACAGCTCGTACCTGGAAAGAATTAATGCAGTTATTAATAAGAAGAGCTAGAGATTAATTACAAATTTTACAGCTGTAGCAGTACACAAGAAGAGCTGAGATTTACTAAATTTTCACAGCAGCATCAACCATTCATAGTCAGCCTATTAACATTTCAGCCCACGCTCGTACCTGGAAAGAATTAATGCAGTTATTAATAAGAAGAGCTGAGATTAATGCATACAAATTTTCAGAGCTGGATCAACCATTCATATGCATACAGCCCACGTACCGGAAAAGAATTAATGCAGTTATTAATAAGACTGAGATTAATGCATATTAAATTTTCACAGCTAGCATCAACCATTCATAGTCAGCCTATTAACATTTCAGCCCACGCTCGTACCTGGAAAGAATTAATGCAGTTATTAATAAGAAGAGCTGAGATTAATGCACACAAATTTTCACAGCTGTAGCATCAACCATTCATAGTCAGCCTATTAACATTTCAGCCCACGCTGTACCTGGAAAAAAGAATTAATGCAGTTATTAATAAGAAGAGCTGAGATTAATGCATACAAATTTTCACAGCTGTAGCATCAACCATTCATAGTCAGCCTATTAACATTTTTCAGCCCACGCTCGTACCTGGAAAGAATTAATGCAGTTATTAATAAGAAGAGCTGAGATTAATGCATACAAATTTTCACAGCTGTAGCATCAAACCATTCATAGTCAGCCTATTAACATTTCAGCCCACGCTCGTACCTGGAAAGAATTAATGCAGTTATTAATAAGAAGAGCTGAGATTAATGCATACAAATTTTCACAGCTGTAGCATCAACCATTCATAGTCAGCCTATTAACGTTTCAGCCCACGCTCGTACCTGGAAAGAATTAATCCAGTTATTAATAAGAAGAGCTGAGATTAATGCATACAAATTTTCACAGCTGTAGCATCAACCATTCATAGTCAGCCTATTAACATTTCAGCCCACGCTCGTACCTGGAAAAAGAATTAATGCAGTTATTAATAAGAAGAGCTGAGATTAATGCATACAAATTTTCACAGCTGTAGCATCAACCATTCATAGTCAGCCTATTAACATTTCAGCCCACGCTCGTACCTGGAAAGAATTAATGCAGTTGCAGCATCAACCATTCATAGTCAGAAGACGCTCGTACCTGGAAAGAATTAATAAAGAAGAGCTGAGATTAATGCATGCAAGTTTTTCAGAGCTGTAGCATCAACCATTCATAGTCAGCCTATTAACATTTCAGCCCACGCTCGTACCTGGAAAAAGAAATTAATGCAGTTATTAATAAGAAGAGCTGAGATAATGCATAAATTTCAGCTGTAGCATCAACCATTCATAGTCAGCCTATTAACATTTCAGCCCACGCTCGTACCTGGAAAGAATTAATGCAGTTATTAATAAGAAGAGCTGAGATTAATGCATACAAATTTCACAGCTGTAGCATCAACCATTCATAGTCAGCCTAGTAACATTTCAGCCCACGCTCGTACCTGGAAAGAATTAATGCAGTTATTAATAAGAAGAGCTGAGATTAATGCATAAATTTTCACAGCTGTAGCATCAACCATTCATAGTCAGCCTATTAACATTTCAGCCCACGCTCGTACCTGGAAAGAATTAATGTTATTAATAAAGGCTGAGATTAATAAGAAGAGCTGAGATTAATGCATACAAATTTTCACAGTACCTGAATTAATGCAGTTATTATTAATCCATTGCATAGTTTTCACAGCTGTAGCATCAACAGTTAATAACATTTCAGCCCACGCTCGTGCCTGGAAAGAATTAATCCAGCATAATAAGAAGCATTGAGATTAATGCATACAAATTTTCACAGCCAGCATCAACCATTCATAGTCAGCCTATTAACGTTTCAGCCCACGCTCGTACCTGAAAAAGAATTAATCAGTTATTAATAAGAAGAGCTGAGATTAATGCATACAAATTTTCACAGCTGTAGCATCAACCATTCATGGTCAGCTTCCATTAACATTCAGCCCACGCTCGTACCTGGAAAAAGAATTAATCCAGTTATTAATAGAAGAGCTGAGATTAATGCGACAAATTTTCACAGCTGTAGCATCAACCATTCATAGTCAACCTATTAACATTTCAGCCCACGCTCGTACCTGGAAAGAATTAATGCAGTTAATAATAAGAAGAGCTGAGATTAATGCATACAAGTTTTTCACAGCTGTAGCATCAACCATTCATAGTCAGCCTATTATTAATATTTCAGCCCACGCTCGTACCTGGAAAGAATAATGCAGTTATTAATAAGAAGAGCTGAGATTAATGCATACAAATTTTCACCAGCCTGAAGCATCAACCATTCATAGTCAGCCTATTAACATTTCAGCCCACGCTCGTACCTGGAAAGAATTAATCCAGTTATTAATAAGAAGAGCTGAGATTAATGCCTGAAATTTTCACAGCTATAGCATCAACCATTCATAGTCAGCCTATTAACATTTTTCAGCCCACGCTCGTACCTGGAAAGAATTAATGCAGTTATTAATAAAGAGCGAGATTAATGCATAAATTCGCTGTAGCACAAGCTGTGGCATCAACCATTCTCAGTCAGCCTATTAACATTTCAGCCACGCTCGTACCTGGAAAGAATTAATGCAGTTATTAATAAGAAGAGCTGAGATTAATGCATATTAAATTTTCACAGCTGTAGCATCAACCATTCATAGTCGCCTATTAACATTTCAGCCCACGCTCGTACCTGGAAAGAATTAATGCAGTTATTAATAAGAAGAGCTGAGATTAATGCATGCAAGTTTTTCACAGCTGGCATCAACCATTCATAGTCAGCCTATTAACATTTCAGCCCACGCTCGTACCTGGAAAGAATTAATCAGTTATTAATAAGAAGAGCTGAGATTAATGCATGCAAGTTTTCACAGCTGTAGCATCAACCATTCATAGTCAGCCTATTAACATTTCAGCCCACGCTGTACCTGGAAAGAATTATGCATTTATTAATAAGAAGAGCTGAGATTAATGCATACAAATTTTCAGCTGTAGCATCAACCATTCATAGTCAGCCTATTAACATTTCAGCCCACGCTCGTACCTGGAAAGAATTAATGCAGTTATTAATAAGAAGAGCTGAGATTAATGCATACAAATTTTTCACAACTGTAGCATCAACCATTCATAGTCAGCCTATTAACATTTCAGCCCACGCTCGTACCTGGAAAGAATTAATGCAGTTATTAATAAGAAGAGCTGAGATTAATGCACAAATTTTCACAGCTGTAGCATCAACCATTCATAGTCAGCTTATTAACATTTCAGCCCACGCTCGCCTGAAAGAATTAATGCAGTTATTAATAAGAAGAGCTGAGATTAATGCATACAAATTTCACAGCTGTAGCAACAACCATTCATAGTCAGCCTATTAACATTTCATCCCACGCTCGTACCTGGAAAGAATTAATGCAGTTATTAATAAGAAGAGCTGAGATTAATGCACTACAAATTTTCACAGCTGTAGCATCAACCATTCATAGTCAGCCTATTAACATTTCGGCCACAAAAGACTCGTTAATAAGTGCCTGGAAAGCATCAACCATTCATAGTCAGTTATTAATATTTCAGCCCACGCTCGTACCTGAAAGAATTAATGCTGGTTAATAAGAGCAAATTTTCACAGCTGTAGCATCAACCATTCATAGTCAGCCTACAACATTTCAGCCCACGCTCGTACCTGGAAAGAATTAATGCAGTTATTAAAGAAGAGCTGAGATTAATGCATACTAAATTTTTTCACAGCTGTAGCATCAACCATTCATAATCAGCCTATTAACACTTTAATCACCGCTCGTACCTGGAAAGAATTAATGCAGTTATTAATAAAGAAGAGCTGAGATTATCAATGCTGAAATTTTTCACAGCTGTAGCATCAAGCCATTCATCAGCCCACCCTGAAAGAATTAACAGTTATTAATAAGAAGAGCTGAGATTAATGCATACAATTTCATAAAAGCATCAACCATTCATAGTCAGAATTAAATTTGCAGTTATTAATAAGAAGAGCTGAGATTAATGCATACAAATTTTCACAGCTGTAGCATCAACCATTCATAGTCAGCCTATTAACATTTCAGCCCACACTCGTACCTGGAAAGAATTAACAGTTATTAATAAGAAGAGCTAGATTAATGCATACAAATTTTCACAGCTGTGGCATCAACCGTTCATAGTCAGCCTATTAACATTTCAGCCCACGCTCGTGCCTGGAAAGAATTAATGCAGTTATTAATAAGAAGAGCTGAGATTAATGCATAAATTTTCACAACTGTAGCATCAACCATTCATAGTCAGCCTATTAACATTTCAGCCCACCTGAAAAGCTCGTACCTGGAAAGAATTAATGCTGGAAAGAATTATTAATAAGAAGAGCTGAGATTAATGCATACAAATTTTCACAGCTGTAGCATCAACCAATCATAGTCAGCCTATTAACATTTCAGCCCACGCTCGTACCTGGAAAGAATTAATCCAGTTATTAATAAGAAGAGCTGAGATTAATGCATACAAATTTTCACAGCTGTAGCATCAACCATTCAGTCAGCCTATTAATAACATTTCACGCTCGTACCTGGAAAGAATTAACAGTTATTTTAAGAAGAGCTGATTAATGCCATACAAATTTAGAGCTGTTGCATCAACCATTCATAGTCAGCCCCATTTGCCCACGACCTGAAAGAATTAATGGTGTTATTAATAAGAAGAGCTGAGATTAATGCATACAATTTTTCACAACTGTGGCATCAACCATTCATAGTCAGCCCATATTAACATTTCAGCCCACGCTCGTACCTGGAAAGAATTAATGCAGTTATTAATAAGAAGAGCTGAGATTAATGCATACAAATTTTTCACAGCTGTAGCATCAACCCATTCATTCAGCCTAGTCAGGCCTATTAAGCCAATTGAGATTAAAAGCCCATTTTCGCTCGTCAACCATTCAAAGAATTAACATTTCAGCCCACGCTCGTACCTGGAAGTTACAGTTAAGAAGAGCTGAGATTAATGCATACAAATTTTCACAGCTGTAGCATCAACCATTCATAGTCCTTCTATTAACATTTCAGCCCACGCTCGTACCTGAAAGAATTAATGCAGTTATTAATAAGAAGAGCTGAGATTAATACATACAAATTTTCACAGCTGTAGCATCAACCATTCATAGTCAATACATTAACATTTCGTGCCCACGCTCGTACCTGGAAAGAATTAATGCAGTTATTAATAAGAAGAGCTGAGATAATGCATATAAATTTTCTGGCTGTAGCATCAACCATTCATAGTCAGCCTATTAACATTTCAGCCCACGCTCGTACCTGGAAAGAATTAATGGGGTTATTAATAAGAAGAGCTGAGATTAATGCATACAAATTTTCACAACTGTAGCATCAACCATTCATAGTCACCTGTCAAACACTTTCAGCCCACGCTCGTGCCTGGAGAATTAATGCAGTTATTAATAAGAAGAGCTGAGATTAATGCGCCTAAATTTTCACAGCTGTAGCATCAACCATTCATAGTCGGCCTATTAACATTTCAGCCCACGCTCGTACCTGGAAAGAATTATGCAGTTATTAATAAGAAGAGCTGAGATTAATGCATACAAATTTTCACAGCTGTAGCATCAACCATTCATAGTCAGCCTATTAACATTTCAGCCCACGCTCGTGCCTGGAAAGAATTAATGCAGTTATTAATAAGAAGAGCTGAGATTAATGCATACAAATTTTTCACAGCTGTAGCATCAACCATTCATAGTCAGCCTATTAACATTTCAGCCCACGCTCGTACCTGAAAGAATTAATGCAGTTATTAATAAGAAGAGTTTCGAGATTAATGCATACAAATTCACAGCTGTAGCATCAACCATTCATAGTAGCATTTCAGCCCACCAATTCATCCAGTTATTAATCAGACACGCATACAATTAACATTTCATAGTCAGCCCATTTCAGCCCTCGTACCTGGAAAAATTAATGCAGTTATTAATAAGAAGAGCTGAGATTAATGCATACAAGCATCTTCACTATTAACATTTAGCCATCAACCTGGAAAATTAATCATGAGTCATTTTCACAGCATAACTTCATTCATTAGCCTATTATTGTTCAGCCCGCTCGTACATGGAAAAGAATTAATGCAGTTATTAATAAGAAGAGCTGAGATTAATGCATAAATTTTCACAGTTGGCATCAACCATTCATAGTCAGCCTATTAACATTTCAGCCCACGCTCGTACCTGGAAAGAATTAATGCAGTTATTAATAAGAAGAGCTGAGATTAATGCGCCTGAAATTTTCACAACTGTAGCATCAACCATTCATAGTCACCCTAATAACATTTCTGCCAGCCCACGTACCTACCTGGAAGAATTAATGCAGTTATTAATAAAGAAGAGCTGAGATTAATGCATACAAATTTTCAGCTGTAGCATCAACCATTCATAGTCAGCCTATTAACATTTCAGCCCACGCTCGTACCTGGAAAGAATTAATCCGGTTATTAATAAGAAGAGCTGAGATTGTGCATACAAATTTTCACCTGTGGCATCAACCATTCATAGTCAGCCTATTAACATTTCAGCCCACGCTCGTACCTGGAAAAAATTAATGCAGTTATTAAGAAGAGCTGAGATTAATGCATACAAATTTTACAGCTGTAGCATCAACCATTCATAGTCAGCCCTATTAACATTTCAGCCCCGCTCCTGGTGGAAAATTAATGCAGTTGATAATAAGAAGAGCTGAGATTAATGCATACAAATTTTCACAGCTGTAGCATCAACCATTCATAGTCAGCCTATTAACATTTCAGCCCACGCTCGTACCTGGAAAGAATTAATGCAGTTATTAATAAGAAGAGCTAATTAATGCATACAAATTTTCACAGCTGTAGCATCAACCATTCATAGTCAGCCTATTAACATTTCAGCCCACGCTCGTACCTGGAAAGAATTAATGCAGTTATTAATAAGAAGAGCTGAGATTAATGCACAAATTTTCACAGCTGTAGCATCAACCATTCATAGTCAGCCTATTAACATTTCAGCCCACGCTCGTACCTGGAAAGAATTAATGCAGTTATTAATAAGAAGAGCTGAGATTAATGCATACAAATTTTCACAGCTGTAGCATCAACCATTCATAGTCAGCCTATTAACATTTCAGCCCACGCTCGTACCTGGAAAAGAATTAATCCAGTTATTAATAAGAAGAGCTGAGATTAATGCATACAAATTTTCAGAGCTGTAGCATCAACCATTCATAGTCAGCCTATTAACATTTCAGCCCACGCTCGTACCTGGGAAAGAATTAATGCAGTTATTAATAAGAAGGCTGAGATTAATGCATACAAATTTTCACAGCTGCAGCATCAACCATTCATAGTCAGCCTATTAACATTTGCACGCTCGTACCTGGAAAGAAATTAATGCAGTTATTAATAAGAAGAGCTGAGATTAATGCAAATTTTCACAGCTGTAGCATCAACCATTCATAGTCAGCCTATTAACATTTCAGCCCACGCTCGTACCTGGAAAGAATTAATGCAGTTATTAATAAGAAGAGCTGAGATTAATGCATACAAATTTTCACAGCTGTAGCATCAACCATTCATAGTCAGCCTATTAACATTTCAGCCCACGCTCGTACCTGGAAAGAATTAATGCAGTTATTAATAAGAAGAGCTGAGATTAATGCATACAAATTTTCACAGCTGTAGCATCAACCATTCATAGTCAGCCTATTAACATTTTCAGCCCACGCTCGTACCTGGAAAGAATTAATGCAGTTATTAATAAGAAGAGCTGAGATTAATGCATACAAATTTTCACAGCTGTGGAAAGCATCAACCATTCATAGTCAGCCTATTAACATTTCAGCCCACGCTCGTACCTGAAAAAGAATTAATGCAGTTATTAATAAGAAGAGCTGAGATTAATGCATACAAATTTTTCACAGCTGTAGCATCAACCATTCATAGTCAGCCTATTAACATTTCAGCCCACGCTCGTACCTGGAAAGAATTAATGCAGTTATTAATAAGAAATTAATGCGCTGAGATTAATACGCCTACAAATTTCAGCCCGCTCGCTGAATTAAGCATTAATGCGCCTGGAATTTTCCATTCATCAAGTCTATTAACATTTCAGCCCACGCTCGTACCTGGAAGAATTAATCCAGTTATTAATAAGAAGAGCTGAGATTAATGCATTACAAATTTTCACAGCTGTAGCATCAACCATTCATAGTCAACTCTTTAACATTTTCAGCCCCGCTCGTACCTGGAAAGAATTAACCAGTTGGAAAGGCTGAGATTAATGCGCCTGAAATTTTTCACAGCTGTAGCATCAACCATTCATAGCCTAATAACATTTCAGCCCACGCTCGTACCTGGAAGAATTAATGCAGTTATTAATAAGAAGGCTGAGATTAAATTTTCACAGCTGTAGCATCAACCATTCATAGTCAGCCTATTAACATTTCAGCCCACGCTCGTACCTGGAAAAATTAATGCAGTTATTAATAAGAGCTGAGATTAATGCATACAAATTTCACAGCTTAGCATCAACCATTCATACAGCCTAACGCTCGTACTGGAAAGAATTAATGCAGTTATTAATAAGAAAGCTGAGATTAATTACAAATTTTCACAGCTGTAGCATCAACCATTCATAGTCAGCCTATTAACATTTCAGCCCACGCTCGTACCTGAAAGAATTAAATTGCTGAGATTAATGCATACAAATTTTAGCATCAACCATTCATAGTCAGCCTAATAACATTTCGGCCCACCTCTCGTACGGAAGAATTAGTCAGTTATTAATAAGAAGAGCTGAGATTAATGCGTACAAGAATTTTTCACAGCTGTATGAACCTTCATTAAGCCTATTAACATTTCGTACTCTCGTACCTGGAAGAATTAATCAGTTGATAATAAGAAGGCTGAAGTTAATACGCCTGGTACTACAGCTGTGGCATCAACCATTCATAGTCAGCCTATAATAACATTTCAGCCCACACTCGTACCTGGAAAATTAATGCAGTTATTAATAAGAAGGCGAGATTAATGCATACAATTTTTCACAACTGTAGCATCAACCATTCATAGTCAGCCTATTAACATTTCAGCCCTCGTACCTGGAAAGAATTAATCCAGTTATTAATAAGAAGAGCGGATTAATGCATACAAATTTCTGGCTGTAGCATCAACCGTCATAGTCAGCCTAATGGCATTCGGCCCGCGCTCGTACCTGGAAAAATTAATGCAGTTATTAATAAGAAGGCTGAGATTAATGCATACAGAATTTTCACAGCTGTAGCATCAACCATTCATAGTCAGCCTATTAACATTTCGAGGCCCACACTCGTACTTGCGGAAGGTCGTCAAGTTATTAATAAGAAAGAATTAATACGCAGTTATTAATAAGAAGATTTGAGATTAATTCTAAAGTTTCACAGCTGTAGCATCAATCATCATAGTCAGCCCATTAACATTTCAGCCCACGCTCGTACCTGGAAAGAATTAATGCAGTTATTAATAAGAAGAGCTGAGATTAATGCATACAAATTTTCACAGCTGTAGCATCAACTATCATAATCAGCCTATTAACATTTCAGCTCACGCTCATTACCTGGAAAGAATTAATCGGTTATTAATAAGAAGAGCTGAGATTAATGCGTACAAACTTTCACAGCCGTAGCATCAACCATTCATAGTCCAGCCTATTAACATTCAGCCCAATGCTCGTGCCTGGAAAGAATTAATGCAGTTATTAATAAGAAGAGCTGAGATTAATGCACAAATTTTCACAGCTGTAAGCATCAAATATTCATAGTCAGCCTATTAACATTTCAGTACACTCATTACCTGGAAAGAATTAATCCAGTTATTAATAGAAGAGCTGAGATTAATGCATACAAATTTTCACAGCTGTAGCATCAATCATTCATAGTCAGCTTCCTACTAACATTTCAGCCCACGCTCGTACTCGGAAAAAGAATTAATGCAGTTATTAATAAGAAGAGCTGAGATTAATGCATACAATTTTTCACAGCTGTAGCATCAGCCATGTATAGTCAGCCCATTAACATTTTCAGTTTCCACGCTCGTGCCTGGAAAGAATTAATCCGGTGTTTAATAAGAAGAGCTTATTAATACAAATTTTCTGGCTGTGGCATCAACCGTTCATAAGCCTATTAACAGAAGAGCTGAGATTAATGCAGTTATTAATAAGAAAGCTTTAATCACAGCTGTAGCATCAACCATTCATAGTCAGCCCTATTAACATTTCAGCCCACGCTCGTACCTGGAAAGAATTAATGCAGTTATTAATAAGAAGAGCTGAGATTAATGCATACAAATTTTCACAGCTATGTAGCATCAACCATTCAGTCAGCCTATTAACATTTTCAACACACTCGTACCTGGAAAGAATTAATCCAGTTATTAATAAGAAGAGCTGAGATTAATGCATACAAATTTTCACAGCTGTGGCATCAACCATTCATAGTCAACCATTCATAGTACCTGGAAAGAATTAATCCATTAATAAGAAGCTGAGCCCAATACGCCTGCAAATTTTCACTCTGGAAAGAATTATTAACATTTATTAATGGAAAGAGCTGCAGTTATTAATGCACACAAATTTTCACAGCTGTAGCATCAACCATTCGCCAGTCAGCCTAATAACATTTCAGCCCACGCTCGTACCTGGAAAAGAATTAATGCAGTTATTAATAAGAAGAGCTGAGATTAATGCATACAAATTTTCACAGCTGTGGCATCAACCATTCATAGTCAGCCTCACTTGTTTTCAGCCCACGCTCGTACCTGGAAAAATTAATGCAGTTATTAATAAGAAAGAGCTGAGATTAATGCATACAATTTTTCACAGCTGTAGCATCAACCATTCATAGTCAGCCTATTAACATTTCAGCCCACGCTCATTACCTGGGAAAGAATTAATGCAGTTATTAATAAGAAGAGCTGAGATTAATGCATACAAATTTTTCACAGCTGTAGCATCAACCATTCATAGTCAGCCTATTAACATTTCGGCCCCGCTCGTACCTGGAAGAATTAATGCAGTTATTAATAAGAAGAGCTGATTAATGCATACAAATTTTCACAGCTGTAGCATCAACCATTCATAGTCAGCCTATTAACATTTCAGCCCACGCTCGTACCTGGAAAGAATTAATGCAGTTATTAATAAGAAGAGCTGAGATTAATGCATACAATTTTTCACAGCTGTGGCATCAACCATTCATAGTCAGCCTATTAACATTTCAGCCCACGCTCGTACCTGGAAAAGAATTAATCGGTTATTAATAAGAAGAGCTGAGATTAATGCATACAAATTTCGTTATTGTAGCATCAACCATTCATAGTCAGCCTATTAACATTTCAGCCAACGCCTGTACCTGGAAAAGAATTAATCCAGTTATTAATAAGAAGAGCTGAGATTAATGCATACAATTTCAGCTGTAGCATCAATCATTCATAGTCAGCCTATTAACATTTCAGCCCACGCTCGTACCTGAAAGAATAAGTCAGTTATTAATAAGAAGACTTGAGATTAATACTTTAAATTCTCACAGCTGTAGCATCAACCATTCATAGTCAAGCCTAAATAACAGCTAATAATTTCGTACCTGGAAAAAGAATTAATGGTTATTAATAAGAAGAGCTGAGATTAATGCATACAAATTTTCACAGTTGCAGATCAACCATTCAGTCAGCCTAATAACGTTTCAGCCCACACTCGTACCTGGAAGAATTAATGCAGTTATTAATAAGAAGAGCTGAGATTAATGCATACAAATTTTCACAGCTGCAGCATCAACCATTCATAGTCAGCCTATTAACATTTCAGCCCACGCTCGTACCTGGAAAGAATTAATACAGTTATTAATAAAGAAGAGATTAAATCATGAGATTAATGCATACAAATTTTCAAAGCCTGTAGCATCAACCATTGAGATTCATAGTCAGCCATCGTCAGCCTATTAACATTTCAGCCCACGCTCATTGCCTGGAAAGAATTAATGCAGTTATTAATAGAGAAGAGCTGAGATTAATGCATACAAATTTTCACAGCTGTAGCATCAACCATTCATAGTCAGCCTATTAACATTTCAGCCACGCTCGTACCTGGAAAGAATTAATCAGTTATTAATAAGAAGAGCTGAGATTAATGCATACAAATTTTCACAGCTGTAGCATCAACCATTCATAGTCAGCCTATTAACATTTCAGCCACGCTCGTACCTGGAAAGAATTAATGCAGTTATTAATAAAAAGAGCTGAGATTAATGCATAGTCAGCCAAATTTTCAGCTGAAGCATCAACCATTCATAGTCAGCCTATTAACATTTTCACTGGCCCGCATTCGTACCTGGAAAGAATTCAATTAAGTTATTAATAAGAAGAGCTGAGAGCTGTAGCATACGTATACAAATTTTACCTGAAAGAATTAATGCAGTTGTAAGCTGAGATTAATGCAGTTTTTCTGTAGCATCAATCATTCATAGTCAGCCTATTAACATTTTCAGCCCACGCTCGTACCTGGAAAGAATTAATGCAGTTATTAATAAGAAGAGCTGAGAGCTTAATGCAGTATGCAAGTTTTCACAGCGTGAATTAAGCAGTTATTAATAAGAAGAGCAATCATTCATAGCTGTAGCATCAACTATTAACAGCCTATTAACATTTCGGCCCACGCTCGTACCTGGAAAGAATTAATACGGTTATTAACAAGAAGAGCTGAGATTAATGCATACAAATTTTCACAGCTGTAGCATCAACCATTCATAGTCAGCCCATTAACGTTTCAGCCCACGCTCGTGCCTGGAAAAGAATTAACCAGGTTAATAAGAAGAGGCTGAGATTAAGCTGCGTACAAATTTTCACAGCTGTAGCATCAACCATTCATAGTCAAATATTAACATTTCAGCCCACGCTCGTGTTTTCGGAAAGAATTAATCCAGTTATTAATAAGAAGAGCTGAGATTAATGCATACAAATTTTTCACAACTGTAGCATCAACCATTCATAGTCAGCTCTATTAACATTTCAGCCCGCGCTCGTGCCTGGAAAAAATTAATGCAGTTATTAATAAGCAAGAGCTGAGATTAATGCATGCAAATTTTCACAGCTGTAGCATCAATCATTCATAGTCAGCCTATTAACATTTCAGCCCACGCTCATTACCTGGAAAGAATTAATGTTATTAATAAGAAGAGCTGAGATTAATGCATACAAATTTTCACAGCTGTAGTGATCAACCATTCATAGTCAGCCTATTAACATTTCAGCCCACGCTCGTACCTGGAAAGAATTAATCCAGTTATTAATAAGAAGAGCTACAAATTTTAATGACACAAATTCATAGTCACAGCTGTAGCATCAATTGCAGTTGTTAATAAGAAGAGCTGAAGTTAAGTAGCTGTAGCATCTATTAACTATTCTTGTTTTCAGCCCACGCTCGTACCTGGAAAAGATTAATGCAGTTATTAATAAGAATAGCTGAGATTAATGCATACAAAATTTTCCAGCTGTAGCATCAACCATTCATAGTCAGCCTATTAAATTTTTCAGCCCACGCTCGTACCTGGAAAGAATTAATCAGTTATTAATAAGAAGAGCTGAGATTAATGCATACAAATTTTCACAGCTGTAGCATCAACCATTCATAGTCAGCCTATTAACATTTCAGCCAACGCGCTCGTACCTGGAAGAATTAATGCAGTTATTAATAAGAAGAGCTGAGATTAATGCATGAGTTTTTTTCACGGCTATTAGCATCAACCATTCATAGTCAGCCTATTAACATTTCAGCCCACGCTCGTACCTGGAAAAGAATTAATCCAGTTAATTAATTATGCATACAAGAGCTGGAGATCATTGCATGTCAAGTTTTAACAGCTTTCAGCCCTCGTCGTACCTGGGAAAAATTAATGCGGTTATTAATAGTAATGCATACAATTTTTTCGGCTGCCCACCATTCATAGTCAGCCTATTAACATTTCAGCCCTCGCTCATTGCCTGGAAAGAATTAATGCAGTTATTTAAGAAGAGCTGAGCTTTAATGCATACAAATTTTCACAGCTGTAGCATCAACCATTCATAGTCAGCCTATTAACATTTCAGCCCACGCTCACCTGGAAAATTAATGCAGTTATTAATAAAAAGGCTGAGATTAATATACCTAATTTTCACGGCTGTAGCATCAACCATCTATAGTCAACCTATTAACATTTCAGCTCGTACTGGAGCCTAATAAATTTCCGAAAAATTAATGCAGTTATTAATAAGAAGGCTGAGATTAATGCATACAAATTTTCACAGCTAGCATCAACCATTCATAGTCAGCCTATTAACATTTTCAGCCCACGCTCGTACCTGGAAAAATTAATGCAGTTATTAATAAGAAGAGCTGAGATTAATGCAAAGTTTTCACAGCTGCGGCATCAACCATTCATAGTCAGCCTGTAACATTTTCATCCCACGCTCGTACCTGGAAAAAAGAATTAATACAGTTAATAAAGAAGAGCTGAGATTAATGCATACAAATTTTCACAGCTGTAGCATCAACCATTCATAGTCAGCCTATTAACATTTCAATACGCTCGTACCTGGAAGAATTAATGCAGTTATTAATAAGAAGAGCTGAATTAATGCTGCCAAAGACAGCATCAACCATTCATGCAAATTTTCACACCTGGAAAAATTAATGCAGTTACCATTCTGAAGTAATGCATACAAATTTTCACGGCTGTAGCATCAATCATTCGTCAGCCTGGAAAAAATTAATGCAGTTATTAATAAAGAAGAGCTGAGATTAATACGCATACAAATTTTTCACAGCTGTAGCATCAACCATTCATAGTCAGCCTATTAACGTTTTTCCAGCCCACGCTCGTACCTGGAAAGAATTAATGCAGTTATTAATAAAGAAGAGCTGAGATTAATGCATACAAATTTTCTGGCTGTAGCATCAACCATTCATAGTCAGCCTATTAACATTTCATCCCACGCTCGTACCTGGAAAGAAATTAATGCAGTTATTAATAAGAAGGCTGAAATTAATGCATACAGAAATTTTTCACAGCTGTAGCATCAACCATTCATAGTCAGCCTATTAACATTTCAGCCCACGCTCCTGGGAAAAATTAATGCAGTTATTAATAAAGAAGAGCTGAGATAATGCATACAATTTTCACAGCAGCTGTAGCATCAACCATTCATAGTCAGCCTATTAACATTTAGCCCACTCGTACCTGGAAAAGAATTAATGCAGTTATTTAAGGAAGACTGAGATTAATGCATACAAATTTTCACAGCTATCAACCATTCATAGTCAGCCTATTAACTTTTTCAGCCCACCTCGAACAAGGAAAAAGAATTAATCCAGTTATTAATAAGAAGAGTTGAGATTAATGCATGCAAATTTTCACAGCTGTAGCATCAACCTTTTCATAGTCAGCCTATGAATTTCAGCCCACGCTCGAACAAGGAAAGAATTAATGCAGTTATTAATAAGAAGAGCTGAGATTAATGTACAAATTTTCACAGCTGTAGCATCAACCATTCATAGTCAGCCTATTAACATTTTCAGCCCACGCTCGTACCTGAAAAAGAATTAATGCAGTTATTAATAAGAAGAGCTGAGATTAATGCATACAAATTTTCACAGCTGAAGCATCAACATTTATAGTCAGCCTATTAACATTTCAGCCCACGCTCGTACCTGAAAAGAAGAATTAATCCAGTTATTAATAAGAAGAGCTGAGATTAATGCATACACAAATTTTCACAGCCAGCATCAACCATCTATAGTCAGCCTATTAACATTTCAGCCCACTCGTACCTGGAAAGAATTAATGCAGTTATTAATAAGAAGAGCTGAGATTAATGCATACAAATTTTCACAGCTGTAGCATCAACCATTCATAGTCAGCCTATTAAATTTCAGCCCGCTCGTACCTGGAAAGAATTAATGCAGTTATTAATAAAGAAGAGCTGAGATTAATGCATACAAAATTTCACAGCTGTAGCATCAACCATTCATATTCAGCCTATTAACATTTCAGCCCACGCTCGTACCTGGAAAAAATTAATCCAGTTATTAATAAGAAGAGCTGAGATTAATGCATACAAATTTTCACAGCTGTAGCATCAACCATTCATAGTCGCCTATTAACATTTCAGCCCACGCTCGTACCTGGAAAGAATTAATCCAGTTATTAATAAGAAGAGCTGAGATTAATGCATACAAATTTTCACAGCTGTAGCATCAACCATTCATAGTCAGCCTATTAACATTTCAGCCCACGCTCGTACCTGGAAAGGATTAATCAAGTTATTAATAAGAAGAGCTGAGATTAATGCATACAAATTTTCACAGCTGTAGCATCAACCATTCATAGTCAGCCTATTAACATTTCAGCCCACGCTCGTGCCTGGAAAGAATTAATGCAGTTATTAATAAGAAGAGCTGAGATTAATGCATACAAATTTTCACAGCTGTAGCATCAACCATTCATAGTCAGCCTATTAACATTTCAGCCTACGCTCACCTGGGAAAGAATTAATGGAAGTTATTAATAAGAAGAGCTGAGATTAATGCGTACAAATTTCACAGCTGTAGCATCAACCATTTCATAGTCAGCCATTAACATTTTCAGCCCCGCTCGTACCTGGAAAGAATTAATGCAGTTATTAATAAGAAGAGCTGAGATTAATGCATAAATTTTAGCTGCATCAAATTTTCACATTAACATTTCAGCCCGCTCATACCTGGAAAGGATTAACCATTCATAGAAAGCCCATTAACAAATTTTTTCCAGCCCACGCTCGTACCTGGAAAAGAATTAATGCGGTTATTAATAAGAAGAGCTGAGATTAATGCATCCAAAATTTCACAGCTGTAGCATCAACCATTCATAGTCAGCCTATTAACATTTCAGCCCACGCTCGTACCTGGAAAGAATTAACGCAGTTATTAACAAGAAGAGCTGAGATTGGCCATACAAATTTTCACAGCTGTAGCATCAACCATTCATAGTCAGCCTATTAACATTTCAGCCCACGCTCGTACCTGGAAAGAATTAATGCAGTTATTAATACAAGAAGCTGAGATTAATGCGCCCTGAAATTTTTCAGCTGTAGCATCAACCATTCATAGTCAGCTATTAACATTTCAGCCCACGCTCGTACCTGGAAAGAATTAATGCGGTTATTAATAAGAAGAGCTAGAATTAAATGCATGCACAATTTTCACAGCTGTAGCATCAACCATTCTGGTCAGCCTATTAACATTTCAGCCAACGCTCGTACTGGAAAAAATTAATGCATTTATTAATAAGGAAAGCTGAGATTAATGCATGCAAATTTTCACAGCTGTAGCATCAACCATTCATAGTCAGCCTATTACTTGTTTCGCCCACGCTCGTACCTGGGAAAGAATTAATGCAGTTATTAATAGAAGAGCTGAGATTAATGCGCCCTGGAATTTTTCACAGCTGTAGCATCAACCATTCATAGTCAGCCTATTAACATTTCGGCCCTCTCGTGCCTGGAAAATTAATGCGGTTATTAATAAAGAAGAGCTGAGATTTATGCATACAAATTTCACAACTGTAGCATCAACCATTCATAGTCAGCCTTAACATTTCAGCCCTCGCTCGTACCTGGAAAGAATTAATGCAGTTATTAATAAATAAGAAGCTGAGATTAATGCATACAAATTTTCACAGCTGTAGCATCAACATTCATAGTCAGCCTATTAACATTTGGCTGTTACGCTCGTACCTGGAAAAATTAATGATTATTAATAAGGCTGAGATTAATGCTTCTAAAATTTTCACAGCTATGGCATCCATTCATAGTCAGCCTATTAACAACATTTCAGCCACGCTCTCGTACCTGGAAAGAATTAATGCGGTTATTAATAAGAAGAGCTGAGATTAATGGCTGGTTTAAAGCTGTAGCATCAATCATTCATAGTCAGCCTATTAACATTTCAGCCCGCTCGTACCTGGAAAATTAATGCAGTTATTAATAAGAAGAGCTGAGATTAATGCATACATTTTTCACGCTGTAGCATCAACCCGTTCGCAGTCAGCCTATTAACATTTCAGCCCACTCTCGTACCTGGGAAAAAATTGTTGCAGTTATTTAATAGAGAGCTGAGATTAATGCATACAAATTTTAGCTGTAGCATCAACCATTCATAGTCAGCCTAATAACATTTCAGCCCTCGCTCGTACCTGGAAAATTTAATGCAGTTATTAATAAGAAGAGCTGAGATTAATGCGCTACAAATTTTCACAGCTGTGGCATCAACCATTCATAGTCAACCTATTATTTTATTACGCTCGTACCTGGAAAATTAATGCAGTTATTAATAAGAAGAGCTGAGATTAATGCGCTGAATTTTCACAGCTGTAGCATCAATCATTCATGGTCAGCCTATTAACATTTAGCCCACTCGTACCTGGAAGAATTAGTTGGGTTATTAATAAGAAGGCTGAGATTAATGCATACAAATTTTCACAGCTGGCAACATCAACCATTCATAGTCAGCCTATTAACGTTTCAGCCCCCGCTCGTACCTGGAAAATTAAATCCCAGTTATTAATGCAGTTAATGCGCCACAAATTAATCAACCAAGTCAGCCTATTGAGGCGATTAATCAGTTATTATGAGAGAACTGAGATTAATGCATAAAATTTTCACGGCGCTGTAGCATCCAACCGATTTCATGATCAATATATTAACGTTTTGTTACGCTCGTACCTGGAAGAAATTAATGCAGTTGTTAATAAGAAGAGCTGAGATTAATGCGTACAAGTTTTCACAGCTGTAGCAATCATTTCATAGTCAGCCTATTAACATTTCAGCCCCGCTCGTACCTGGAAAAATTAATACGGTTATTAATAAGAAAATGATTAGATTAAAGCCTACAAATTTTCACAGCTGTAGCATCAACCATTTCATGATCAGCCTATTAACATTTCAGCCCACGCTCGTACCTGGAAAGAATTAATCGATTTATTATGAAGAGCTGATTAATGCACAGGTTTTTCACAGCTGTGGCATCAATCATTCATAGTCAGCCTATTAACATTTTCAGCCCGCTCGTACCTGGAAAGAATTAATGCAGTTATTAATAAGAATAAGCTAAGATTAATGCATACAAATTTTCCACAACTGTAGCATCAACCATTCATAGTCAGCCTATTAACATTTCAGCCCACGCTCGTACCTGGAAAGAATTAATGCAGTTATTAATAAGAAGGCTGAGATTAATGCATACAGAAATTTTCTGGCCTGGCATCAACCATTCATAGTCAGCCTATTAACATTTCAATACGCGCTCGTACCTGGAAAATTAATCAGTTATTAATAATAAGAGCTGAGATTAATGCATGCAAATTTTACAGCAGCTGGCATCAACCATTCTTAGTCAGCCTATTAACATTTCAGCCCACGCTCATTGCTGGAAGAATTAATGCAGTTATTAATAAGAAGAGCTGAGATTAATGCATACAAGTTTTTTCTGACTGTAGCATCAATCATTCATAGTCAATACATTAACATTTCAGCCCACGCTCGTACCTGGGGAAAATTAATACGGTTATTAATAAGAAGAGCTGAGATTAATGCAGCCAAATTTTCACAGCTGTAGCATCAAACCATTCATAGTCAGCCAATAACATTTCTCGTACCCACGTTATTAATCTCGTACCTGGGGGAAAAGTCAATTAATTTCAGCCCAGTTGGAAAAGAATTATTATTAATAAGAAGGGCTGAGATTAATGCATACAAATTTTTCACAGCGGTAGCATCAACCATTCATAGTCAGCCTAATAACATTTCGGCCCACGCTCGTACCTGGAAAATTAATGCAGTTGATGACAAAGAATAGCTGAGATTAATGCATACAATTTTCACAGCTGTAGCATCAACCATTCATAGTCAGCCTATTAACATTCATCCCACGCTCGTACCTGGGAAGAATTAATGCAGATATTAATAAAAAGGCTGAGATTAATGCATACCTATTTTCACAGCTGGCATCAACCATTCATAATCAACCTAATAACATTTCAGCCCACGCTCGTACCTGGAAAATTAATCCAGTTATTAATAAAGAAGAGCTGGGATTAATGCCTTCAAATTTTCACAGCTGTAGCATCAACCGTTCATAGTCAAGCCTATTAACATTTCGCCCACTCGTGCCTGGAAAAATTAATCCAGTTATTAATAAGAAGAGCTGAATTAATGCATACAAATTTTCTGGCTGTAGCATCAATCATTCATAGTCAACCTATTAACATTTCAGCCCACACTCGTACCTGGAAAAATTAATGCAGTTATTAATAAGAAGAGCTGAGCTTAATGCGTACAAATTTTCACAGCTGTAGCATCAACCATTCATAGTCAGCCCATTACTAACATTTCACGCTCGTACCTGGAAAGAAGATTAATGCAGTTATTAATAAAGGAAGGCTGAGATTAATGCATACAAAATTTTTCACAGCTGTAGCATCAACCCATTTCATAGTCAGCCTAATAACGAGGCTGTTACGCTCGTACCTGGAAAGAATTAATGCAGTTATTAATAAGAAGGCTGAGATTAATGCGTACAAATTTTTCACTGTAGCATCAACCCATTCATAGTCAACCTATTAACATTTCCGGCCCCACGCTCGTACCTGGAAAATTAATCCAGTTATTAATAAGAAAGAGCTGAGATTAATACATACAAATTTTCTACAGCTGCATCAACCATTCATAGTCAGCCGTATTAACATTTCATCCACGCTCGTACCTGGAAAAAGAATTAATGCAGATATTAATAAGAAAAGAGCTGAGATTAATGCATACAAATTTTCACGACTGTAGCATCAATAATTTCATAGTCAGCCTAATAACATTTCAGCCCACACTCGTACCTGGAAAAATTAATCGTTATTATAAGAAGAGCTGATTAATGCGCCTAAAATTTTCACAGCTGTGGCATCAACCATTCATAGTCCAGCCTATTAACATTTTTCAGCCCACGCTCGTACCTGGAAAAATTAATGCGGTTATTAATAAAGAAAGAGCTGAGATTAATGCATTCAAATTTTTCACAGCTGTGCATCAACCCATTCGCCGTCAGCCTATTAACATTTCAGCCCACGCTCGTACCTGGAAAAGAATTAAATGCAGTTATTAATAAGAAGAAATTGCTGAGATTAATTTTTAAAAATTTTCACAGCTGTGGCATCAACCATTCATAGTCAACCTATTAACATTTCAGCCCACGCTCGTACCTGGAAAGAATTAATGCAGTTATTAATAAGAAGAGCTGAGATTAATGCATACAAATTTTCACAGCTGGCATCAACCATTCATAGTCAGCCTAACATTCAGCCCACGCTCGTACCTACCTGGAAAGAATTAAATGCAGGTTATTAATAAAGAAGAGCTGAGATTAATGCATACAAATTTTCACAGCTGTAGCATCAACCATTCATAGTCAGCCTATTAACATTCAGCCCAGCCCGCTCGTACCTGGAAGGAATTAATCCAGTTATTAATAAGAAGAGCTGAGATTAATGCATACAAATTTTCACAGCTGTGGCATCAACCATTCATGGTCGGCCTATTTAACATTTCAGCCTCGCTCGTACCTGGAAAAATTTAATGCAGTTATTAATAAGAAGAGCTGAGATTAATGCATACAAATTTTCACGGCTGTAGCATCAACCATTCATAGTCAGCCTATTAACATTTCAACCACGCTCGTACTGGAAAATTAATGCGGTTATTAATAAGAAAGAGCTGAGATTAATGCATACAAATTTCGGCTGTAGCATCAACCATTCATAGTCAACCTATTAACATTTCAGCCCACGCTCGTACCTGGAAAGAATTAATGCAGTTATTAATAAAGAAAGCTGAGATTAATGCGCTAATTTTCAGCTGTAGCATCAACTCATTCATAGGTCAGCCTATTAACTTGTTTCATGCGCTCGTACCTGGAAAAATTAATCCAGTTATTAATAAGAAGAGCTGAGATTAATGCATACAAATTTTTCACACTGTAGCATCAACATTTCATAGTCGCCTAATAACATTTCAGCCCACGCTCGTACCTGGAAGAATTAATGCAGTTATTAATAAGAAGAGCTGAGATTAATGCATACAATTTTCACAGCTGTAGCATCAACCATTCATAGTCAGCCTATTAACATTTCAGCCCACGCTCGTACCTGGAAAGAATTAATGCAATTATTAATAAGAAGAGCTGAGATTAATGCGCCTAAATTTTCAACAGCATCCAACATAGCTATTAACATTTCAACTCATTACCATAAGTCTGAGATTAATGCATGAAATTTTTTATTATCTTCATTCATTTCAGCCCACACTCGTACCTGGAAAGAATTAATGCAGTTATTATTAATAAAGAAGAGCATAGAGCCTATTAATGCACCTCCTACAATTTTTCACAGCTGTAATGCATCAACCATTCATAGTCAGCCTATTAACATTTCAGCCCACGCTCGTACCTGGAAAAATTAATCGGTTATTAATGAAGAGCTGAATTAATGCCTTCAAATTTTCTGTGGCATCAACCATTCATAGTCAGCCTATTAACATTTCAACCCACGCTCATACCTGGAAAAATTAATGCAGTTATTAATAAGAAGGCTGAGATTAATGCATACAAATTTTTCACAGCTGTGGCATCAATCATTCATAGTCAACCTATTAACATTTCAGCCCACGCTCGTACCTGGAAAGAATTAATGCAGTTATTAAGAAGAGCTGAGATTAATGCATACAAATTTTTCTGAGCATCAACCATTCAAGTGCCTATAACATTTCAGCCCACGCTCGTACCTGGAAAATTAATGCAGTTTATTAATAAGAAGAGCTGAGATTAATGCATACAAATTTTCACAGCTGTAGCATCAACCATAGTCAGCCTATTAACATTTCAGCTCGTACCTGGAAAGAATTAATGCGGTTATTAATAGAATAGCTGAGATTAATGCATACAAAATTTTCTGGCTATTAGCATCAACCATTCATAGTCAGCCTATTAACATTTCAGCCACGCTCACCTGGAAAAGAATTAATGCAGTTATTAATAGAAGAGCTGAGATTAATGCATACAAATTTTTCACAGCTGTAGCATCAACCATTCATAGTCAGCCCTATTAACATTTCAGCCCACGCTCGTACCTGGAAAAGAATTAATCCAGTTATTAATAAGAAGAGCTGAATTAATGCATACAAATTTTTCACAGCTGTAGCATCAACCATTCATAGTCAGCCTGATAACATTTTTCAATACGCTCGTACCCTGGAAAGAATTAATGCAGTTATTAATAAGAAGGCTGAGATTAAATGCATACAAATTTTTCACAGCTGTAGCATCAACCATTCATAGTCAGCCTAATAACATTTCAGCCCACGCTCGTACCTGGAAAAATTAATCAGTTATTAATAAGAAGAGCTGAGATTAATGCATACAATTTTCACAGCTGTAGCATCAACCATTCATAGTCAGCCTATTAACATTTCAGCCCACGCTCATTGCCTGGAAAGAATTAATGCAGTTATTAATAAGAAGAGCTGAGATTAATGCATACAAATTTTTTTCACAGCTGTAGCATCAACCATTCATAGTCAGCCTATTAACATTTCAGCCCACGCTCGTACCTGGAAAAAATTAATGCAGTTATTAATAAGAAGAGCTGAGATTAATGCATACAAATTTTTTCACAGCTGTGGCATCAACCATTCATAGTCAGCCTATTAACATTTTGTTACGCTCGTACCTGGAAAAATTAATCAGTTATTAATAAGAAGAGCTGAGATTAATGCATACAAATTTTCACACTGTGGCATCAACCATTCATAGTCAGCCTATTAACATTTCATCCCACGCTCATTACCTGGAAAAGAATTAATGCAGTTATTAATAAAGAAGGCTGAGATTTATACATACAAATTTTCATAGTCAGCTGACTCAGCACGCTCGTACCATTAATGCAGGCTAGGATTAAATGCATGCCAAGTTTATAGCATCAACCATTTCAGCCTATTAACGACTCATTGCCTCGTACTGGAAAATTAATACCATTTATTAATAAGAAAGCTGAGATTAATGCGCCCTGAAATTTTCACAGCTGTAGCATCAACCATTCATAGTCAGCCTATTAACATTTCAGCCCACGCTCGTACCCTGGAAGAATTAATGCAGTTATTAATAAGAAGAGCTGAAATTAATACGCCCTGAATTTTTCACAGCTGTAGCATCAACCATTCTGGTCAGCCTATTAACATTTCAGCCCCGCTCGTGCCTGGAAAAAATTAATGCAGTTATTAATAAGGAAGAGCTGAGATTTATGCATACAAATTTCAGGACTTTTCACCATTCTAGTCAGCCTTAACATTTCAACCATTACAGCTGAGTCATGCAAATTTTCTGACTGGCATCAACATTTTCAGCCTATTAACGCTGTTACGCTCGTACCTGGAAGATTATTAATGCAGTTATTAATAGAAGATTCATGTCAGATTAATGCGCTCGTGGAAAGAACAATGCGGTTATTTTCACTGGTTTAAAGCTAGCATCAATCATTCATAGTCAGCCTATTAACATTTCCAGCCCACTCGTACCTGGAAGAATTAATGCGGTTATTAATAAGAAGAGCTGAGATTGTGCATACAATTTTCACGGCTGTAGCATCAAAGTCAGCCTATTAACATTTCAATACTGCCTGGGAAAGCATCAACCAGTTTTAATAGTCAGATTAATGCAACATTTCAACCATTCATAGTCAGCCCTCGCCCTCGCTACCTGGAAAGAATTAATGCAGTTATTAATAATAAGAAGCTGAGATTAATGCATACAGAATTTTCACAGCTGTAGCATCAACCCATTCATAGTCAGCCTGGAAAATTAATGCAGTTATTAATGGAATTTTCCCTGTAGCACGCATTCGTCAGCCTATGTGACTGTTACGCTCGTAAAAATTAATGCGGTTATTAATAAGAAGCTGAGATTAATGCATACAAATTTTCACAGCTTTGTGGCATCAGCCATTCATGGTCAGCCTATTAACATTTCAGCCCGCGCTCGTACCTGGAAGAAATTAATGCAGTTATTAATAAGAAGAGCTGAATTAATGCATACAAATTTTCACGGCTGTAGCATCAACCATTCATAGTCAATATATTTCACCCGCTCGTACCTGGAAAATTAATTTATTAACGCTGAGATTAAATCGTATTTTTCCTGGCATCAACCATTCATAGTCAACCTATTAACATTTGCACGTTGGAAAAATTAATGCAGTTATTAATAAGAAGCTGAGATTAATGCTGTAGCACTCATTCAGAATCAGCCTTTCACATGCGCTCGCTGTAGCATAAGAAGAGCCAGATTTCATAGTCAGCCTATTAACATTTCAGTCCCACGCTTTCTCGTACCTGGAAAAATTAATGCAGTTATTAATAAGAAGAGCTGAGATTAATGCATACAAATTTTCACAGTTCTGTAGCCATCAACCATTCATGAGTCAACCTAAACATTTCATTTCAACCACGCTCATTACCTGGAAAGAATTAATGCGGTTATTAATAAGAAGAGCTGAGATTAATGTGCAGGTTTTTCACAGCTGTGGCATCAATCATTCATAATCATTGCCTATTAACATTTCAGCCCACGCTCGTACCTGGAAAGAATTAACGTTTCGGCCCACCTCGTGGTTATTAATAAGAAGGCTGTGAGATTAATGCATACAAATTTTCTGACTGGCAAAGCATCAACCATTCATAGTCAGCCTATTAACGTTTCAAAGCCACGCTCGTACCTGGAAAATTAATCCGGTTATTAATAAGAAGAGCTGAGATTAATGCATCAACCATAGTCAAATTTTCGGGCTGATTAATGGCATCAACCATTCATAGATTTTCAGCCTATTAATCATTTCAGCCCACGCTCGTACCTGGAAAATTAATCAGTTATTAATAAGAAGAGCTGAGATTAATGCGTACAAAGTTTTTCACAGCTGTGGCATCAATCATTCATAGTCAGCCTATTAACATTTCAGCCCACGCTCGTACCTGGAAAGAATTAATGCAGTTATTAATAAGAAAAGTAAAGCCTGAGATTTTAATGCATACAAATTTTTCAGCCTATTAACATTGCCCACGCTCGTACCTGGAAAGCATCAATCATTCATGAAGAGTCAATTAATGCAACAACATTTCAGCCCACGCTCGTACCTGGAAGAATTAATGCAGTTATTAATAAGAATAAGCTGAGATTAATGCATACAAATTTTCACAGCTGTAGCATCAACCATTCATAGTCAGCTAATAACATTTCAGCCCACGCTCTCGTACCTGGAAAAGAATTAATGCGGTTATTAATAAGAATAGCTGAGATTAATGCATACAAATTTTTTCTGGCTATTAGCATCAACCATTCATAGTCAGCCTATTAACATTTCAGCCACGCTCACCTGGAAAATTAATGCGGTTATTAATAATAAGAGCTGAGATTAATGCATACAATTTTTCACAGCTGTAGCATCAACCATTCATAGTCAGCCTATTAACATTTCAGCCCACGCTCGTGCCTGGAAAAGAATTAATCAGTTATTAATAAGAAGAGCTGAGATTAATGCATACAAGTTTTTCACAGCTGTAGCATCAACCATTCATAGTCAGCCTATTAACATTTCAGCCCACGCTCGTACCTGGAAAAATTGGCAGTTATTAATAAGAAATTAATCCTGAAGTTTTCACATAGCATATTCATAGTCAGCCTATTAACAAGAGCCTGGAAAGAAAATTAATCCAGTTATTGCAGAAGAGCTTTAATCACAGCTGGCATCAATCATTCATAGTCAGCCTATTAACATTTCAGCCCACGCTCGTACCTGGAAAGAATTAATGCGGTTACCTGGAAAAGAATTGATTATTAATAAGAAGAGCTGAGATTAATGCCTACAAATTTTCACAGCTGTAGCATCAACCATTCATAGTCAGCCCATTAACATTTCGGCCCACGCTCGTACCTGGAAAGAAATTAATGCAGTTATTAATAAAAAGAGCTGAGATTAATGCATACAAATTTTTTTCACAGCTGTAGCATCAACCATTCATAGTCAGCCTATTAACATTCATCCCACGCTCGTACCTGGGAAAGAATTAATGCAGTTATTAATAGAAAAGGCTGAGATTAATGCGTACAAATTTTTTCAGCGGTGGCATCAACCCATTCATAGTCAGCCTATTAACATTTCAGCCGCACTCTCGTACCTGGAAAATTAATGCAGTTATTAATAAGAAGAGCTGAGATTAATGCATACAAATTTTCACAGCTGTAGCATCAACCATTCATAGTCAACTGTATTAACATTTCATCCACGCTCGTACCTGGAAAATTAATGCAGATATTAATAAGAAGAGCTGAGATTAATGCATACAAATTTTCTGGCTGTAGCATCAACCATTCATAGTCAGCCTATTAACATTTCAGCCCACACTCGTACCTGGAAAAATTAATCCAGTTATAAGAAGAGCTGATTATTCAGCTACAAATTTTCACAGCTGTAGCATCACCAAACCACATAGTCAGCCTAATAACATTTCAGCCCACGCTCGTACCTGGAAAGAATTAATGCAGTTATTAATAAAGAAGAGCTGAGATTAATGCATACAAATTTTTCACGGCTAGCATCAACCATTCATAGTCAGCCTATTAACATTTCAGCCCACGCTCGTACCTGGAAAGAATTAATGCAGTTATTAATAAGAAGAGCTGAGATTAATGCAGCTACAAATTTTTCACAACTGTAGCATCAACCATTCATAGTCAACCTATTAACATTTCAGCCCACGCTCGTGCCTGGAAAGAATTAATGCAGTTATTAATAAGAAGAGCTGAGATTAATGCATACAAATTTTCACAGCTGTAGCATCAACCATTCATAGTCAGCCCTAACATTTATTAGCACTCGTACCTGGAAAGAATTAATGCAGTTATTAATAAAGAAGAGCTGAGATTAATGCATACAAATTTTCACAGCTGTAGCATCAACCATTCATAGTCAGCCTAATCTTTGTTTCAGCCCACGCTCGTACCTGGAAAAATTAATCCAGTTATTAATAAAGAAAGAGCTGAGATTAATGCATACAAATTTTCACAGCTGTAGCATCAACCATTCATAGTCAGCCTATTAACATTTCAGCCCACACTCATTACCTGGAAAATTTAATGCAGTTATTAATAAAGAAGAGCTGAGATTAATGCATACAAATTTTTCACAGCTGTAGCATCAACCATTCGCCGTCAGCCTATTAACATTTCAGCCTACGCTCGTACCTGGAAAAGAATTAATCCAGTTATTAATAAGAAAGAGCGAGATTAATTTTTAAAAATTTTCACAGCTAGCATCAACCATTCATAGTCAGCCTATTAACATTTCAGCCCACGCTCGTACCTGGAAAGAATTAATGCCAGTTATTAATAAGAAGAGCTGAGATTAATGCGCCTGAAATTTTCACAGCTGCATCAACCATTCATAGTCAGCCTATTAACATTTCAGCCCACGCTCGTACCTGGAAAGAATTAATCCAGTTATTAATAAGAAGCTGAGATTAATGCATACAAATTTTCTGACTGTAGCATCAACCATTCATAGTCAGCCTATTAACATTTCAAAAGCCCACGCTCGTACCTGGAAGAATTAATCCAGTTATTAATAAGAAGAGCTGAGATTAATGCATACAAATTTTCACGGCTGTAGCATCAACCATTCATAGTCCTAATAACATTTCAGCCCACCGCTCGTACCTGGAAAGAATTAATGCAGTTATTAATAAGAAGAGCTGAGATTAATGCGCCTAAATTTTCACAGCTGTGGCATCAACCATTCATAGTCAACCTATTAACATTTCTATTACGCTCGTACCTGGAAAGAATTAATCCAGTTAATAATAAGAAGAGCCTGAGATTAATGCCTACAATTTTTCACAGCTGTAGCATCAACCATTCATAGTCAGCCTATTAACATTTCAGCCCACGCTCGTACCTGGAAAGAATTAATGCTGAATTAATGTTAGTATTCATAAGAACGCTCATGCCTGGGAGATTAATGCAATGGTTATTAATACAAATTTTACAAAGCTGTAGCATCAACCATTCATAGTCAACCTATTAACATTTCAGCCCACGCTCGTACCTGGAAAGGATTAATGCAGTTATTAATAAGAAGAGCTGAGATTAATGCGCCACAAATTTTCACAGCTGTAGCATCAACCATTCATAGTCAGCCCATAACATTTTTCAGCCCACGCTCGTACCTGGAAAGAATTAATGAAGTTATTAATAAGAAGAGCTGAGATTAATGCGCATACAAATTTTCACAACTGTAGCATCAACCATTCATAGTCAGCCTATTAACATTTCAGCCCACGCTCGTACCTGGAAAAGAATTAATGCAGTTATTAATAAGAAGAGCTGGGGATTCAAATGCATACAAATTTTTCACAGCTGTGGCATCAACCATTCATAGTCAGCCCTATTAACATTTCGGCCCACGCTCGTACCTGGAAAGAATTAATCCAGTTATTAATAAGAAGAGCTGAGATTAATGCGCAAATTTTCGCAGCATCAACCATTCAAATTTTCACAGCTGTAGCATCAACCATTCATAGTCAGCCTATTAACATTTCAGCCTAGCATCCATTCATAGTCAGCCTAACCAACATTTTCGCTCGCTCGTACCTGGAAAGAATTAATGCAGTTATTAATAAGAAGAGCTGAGATTAATGCATACAAATTTTCACAGCTGTAGCATCATTTTTCAGCCTATTAACATTTCAGCCTCATCGTACCTGGAAAGAATTAATGCAGTTATTAATCAACCATTTTCAATAGCATCAACCATTCATAGTCATAACATTTCAGCCCACGCTCGTACCTGGAAAGAATTAATGCAGTTATTAATAAGAAGAGCTGAGATTAATGCATACAAATTTTCACAGCTGTAGCATCAACCATTCATAGTCAGCCTATTAACATTTCAGCCCACGCTCGTACCTGGAAAGAATTAATGCAGTTATTAATGAAGAGCTGAGATTAAGATTAATGCATCAACCAGTTGGTCAGCCTATTAAATTTTCGTACCAGAATTTTGGAAAGGCTGAGGCATCAACCATTCATAGTCAGCCTATTAACATTTTCAGCCCACGCTCGTACCTGGAAAGAATTAATGCAGTTATTAATAAGAAGAGCTGAGATTAATGCATACAAATTTTTCACAGCTGTAGCATCAACCATTCATAGTCAGCCTATTAACATTTCAGCCCACGCTCGTACCTGAAAGAATTAATCCAGTTATTAATAAGAAAAGCTGAGATTAATGCCTAAATTTTTTCACAGCTGCAGCATCAACCATTCATAGTCAGCCTATTAACATTTCAGCCCACGCTCGTACCTGGAAAGAATTTAATCCGGTTATTAATAAGAAGAGCTGAGATTAATGCATACAAATTTTCACAGCTGTAGCATCAACCATTCATAATCAATTAAATTTCAGCATACCTGGAAAAATTAATGCAGTTATTAATAAGAAGAGCTGAGATTAATGCATCAACCATTCATATTCAGCCCTATAACATTTCAGCCCACGCTCATTACCTGGAAAAGAATTAATGCAGTTATTAATAAGAAGAGCTGAGATTAATGCATACAAATTTTTCACAGCTGTAGCATCAACCATTCATAGTCAACCTATTAACATTTCAGCCCACGCTCGTACCTGGAAAGAATTAATGCAGTTATTAATAAGAAGAGCTGAGATTAATGCATACAAAATTTTCACAGCTGTAGCATCAACCATTCATAGTCAGCCTATTAACATTTCAGCCCACGCTCGTACCTGGAAAGAATTAATGCAGTTATTAAAAGAAGAGCTGAGATTAATGCATACAAAATTTTCACAGAAAGTAGCATCAACCATTCATAGTCAGCCTATTAACATTTCAGCCCACGCTCGTACCTGGAAAGAATTAATCCAGTTATTAATAAGAAGAGCTGAGATTAATGCATACAAATTTTCACAGCTGTAGCATCAACCATTCATAGTCAGCCTATTAACATTTCAGCCCACGCTCGTACCTGGGAAAGAATTAATGCAGTTATTAATAAGAAGAGCTGAGATTAATGCATACAAATTTTTTCACAGCTGTAGCATCAACCATTCATAGTCAGCCTATTAACATTTCAGCCCACGCTCGTACCTGGAAAGAATTAATGCAGTTATTAATAAGAAGAGAGATTAATGAGATTTTAATGCATCAACCATTCATAGTCAGCCTATTAACATTTCAGCCACGCTCGTACCTGGAAAGAATTAATGCAGTTATTCTGAGATTAACAAAATTTTCAGCTGTAGCATCAACCATTCAGCCTATTAACATTTTCAGCCCACGCTCGTACCTGGAAAGAATTAATGCAGTTATTACAAAATAAGAAGAGCTGAGATTAATGCATACAAATTTTTCACAGCTGTAGCATCAACCATTCATAGTCAGCCTATTAACATTTCAGCCCACGCTCGTACCTGGAAAGAATTAATGCAGTTATTAATAAGAAGGGCTGAGATTAATGCATACAAAATTTTCACAGCTGGCATCAACCAATAGTCAGCCTATTAACATTTCAGCCACGCTCGTACCTGGAAAAAAATTAATCCAGTTATTAATAAGAAGAGCTGAGATTAATGCATACAAATTTTCACAGCTGTAGCATCAACCATTCATAGTCAGCCTATTAACATTTCATTACGCCTAATAACATTTCGTACCTGGAAAAGAATTAATGCAGTTATTAATAAAGAAGAGCTGAGATTAATGCATACAAATTTTCAGCTGTGGCATCAACCATTCATAGTCAGCCTATTAACATTTCAGCCCACGCTCGTACCTGGAAAGAATTAATGCAGTTATTAATAAGAAGAGCTGAGATTAATGCATACAAATTTTTCACAGCTGTAGCATCAACCATTCATAGTCAGCCTATTAACATTTCAGCCCGCTCACCTGGCTCGTTATTAATAAGGAAAGATTAATTACAAATTTTCCACCATTATTAATAACAAGCCCACGCTCGTACCTGGAGTTATTAATTAATTAATCCTGTAGCATCAAATTTTCACAGCTGATTAATGGCATCAACCAGCTTCATCAACCATTCCTAGCCTATTAACATTTCAGCCCACGCTCGTACCTGGAAAGAATTAATGCAGTTATTAATAAGAAGGCTGATTAATTAATGCATAAATTTTCACAGCTGTAGCATCAACCATTCATAGTCAGCCTATTAACATTTCAGCCCACGCTCGTACCTGGAAAGAATTAATGCAGTTATTAATAAGAAGAGAGCTGTAGCATCAACCATTCATAGTCAGCCTATTAACATTTCAGCCCACGCTCGTACCTTTCAGTTATTAATAAGAAGAGCTGAGATTAATGCATACAAATTTAGCTATTAGCATCAACCATTCATAGTCAGCCTATTAACATTTCAGCCACGCTCGTACCTGGAAAGAATTAATGCAGTTATTAATAAGAAGATTAATGCTGAGATTAATCAACCATTCATAGTACTATTAAATTTTTTTCACTGGAAAGAATTAATGCTATTAATAGCTGAGATTAATGCATACAACCATTCATAGTCAGCCTATTAACATTTCAGCCCACGCTCGTACCTGGAAAGAATTAATGCAGTTATTAATAAGCCTATTAACAAGACGCTCGTACCTGGAAAGATTATTAATGCTGAAAAAAGAAATTAATGCGATTAATGCATAAATTTTTCACAGCTGTAGCATCAACCATTCATAGTCAGCCTATTAACATTTCAGCCCACGCTCGTACCTGGAAAGAATTAATGCAGTTATTAATAAGAAGAGCTGAGATTAATGCATACAAATTTTCACAGCTGTAGCATCAACCATTCATAGTCAGCCTATTAACATTTCAGCCCACGCTCATTACCTGGAAAAATTAATGCAGTTAATAAGAAGGCTGAGATTAATGCATACAAATTTTCACAGCTGTAGCATCAACCATTCATAGTCAGCCTATTAACATTTCAGCCCACGCTCGTACCTGGAAAAGAATTAATGCAGTTATTAATAAGAAGAGCTGAGATTAATGCATACAAATTTCACAGCTGTAGCATCAACCATTCATAGTCAGCCTATTAACATTTCAGCCCACGCTCGTACCTGGAAAGAATTAATCCAGTTATTAATAAGAAGAGCTGAGATTAATGCATACAAATTTTCACAGCTGTAGCATCAACCATTCATAGTCAGCCTATTAACATTTCAGCCCACGCTCGTACCTGGAAAGAATTAATGCAGTTATTAATAAGAAGAGCTGAGATTAATGCATACAAATTTTTCACAGCTGTAGCATCAACCATTCATAGTCAGCCTATTAACATTTCAGCCCACGCTCGTACCTGGAAAGAATTAATGCAGTTATTAATAAGAAGAGCTGAGATTAATGCATACAAATTTTCACAGCTGTAGCATCAACCATTCATAGTCAGCCTATTAACATTTCAGCCCACGCTCGTACCTGGAAAGAATTAATGCAGTTATTAATAAGAGAGCTGAGATTAATGCATACAAATTTTCACAGCTGTAGCATCAACCATTCATAGTCAGCCTATTAACATTTCAGCCCACGCTCGTACCTGGAAAGAATTAATGCAGTTATTACGGAAAGAGCTGAGATTAATGCATACAAATTTTTTCACAGCTGTAGCATCAACCATTTCATAGTCAGCCTAATAACATTTCAGCCCACGCTCGTACCTGGAAAGAATTAATGCAGTTATTAATAAGAAGAGCTGAGATTAATGCATACAAATTTTCACAGCTGTAGCATCAACCATTCATAGTCAGCCTATTAACATTTTTAACATTTCACCTGGAAAGCTCAGTTATTAATAACCTGGATTAAGCATACAAATTTTAATGCAGTTATTAATAAGCCTATTAAATTTCAGCCCACGCTCATTACCTGAAAGATTAATGCATAGCAAATTTTCACAGCTGTAGCATCAACCATTCATAGTCAGCCTATTAACATTTCAGCCCACGCTCGTACCTGGAAGAATTAATGCGGTTATTAATAAGAAGAGCTGAGATTAATGCATACAAATTTTCACAGCTGTAGCATCAACCATTCATAGTCAGCCTAATAACATTTCAGCCCCACGCTCGTACCTGGAAAGAATTAATGCAGTTATTAATAAGAAGAGCTGAGATTAATGCATACAAATTTTCACAGCTGTAGCATCAACCATTCATAGTCAGCCTATTAACATTTCAGCCCACGCTCGTACCTGGAAAGCAGTTATTAATAAGAAGAGCTGAGATTAATGCATACAAATTTTCACGGCTGTAGCATCAACCATTCATAGTCAGCCTATTAACATTTCAGCCCACGCTCGTACCTGGAAAATTAATGCAGGAGCTGAGATTAAATGCAAATTTTCACAGCTGTGGCATCAACCATTCATAGTCAGCCTATTAACATTTAGCCCACGCTCATGCCTGGAAAAATTAATGCAGTTATTAATAAGAAGAGCTGAGATTAATGCATACAAATTTTTCACAGCTGTAGCATCAACCATTCATAGTCAGCCTATTAACATTTCAGCCCACGCTCGTACCTGGAAAGAATTAATAATGCAGTTATTAAATGCATAAAATTTTCACAGCTGTAGCATCAACCATTAAGTCAGCCTATTAAATTTTTCACGCTCGTACCTGGAAAGAATTAACCATTAATAGCTGAGATTAATGCATACAAATTTTTCACAGCTGTAGCATCAACCATTCATAGTCAGCCCTATTAACACATTTCAACCCACGCTCGTACCTGGAAAGAATTAATGCAGTTATTAATAAGAAGAGCTGAGATCAGCCTATTAAATCAGCCCACGCATACAAATTTTCAATAGCTGAGATTAATGCATCAACCATTCATAGTCAGCCTATTAACATTTCAGCCCACGCTCGTACCTGGAAAGAATTAACCAGTTATTAATAAGAAAGAGCTGAGATTAATGCATACAAATTTTTCACAGCTGTAGCATCAACCATTCATAGTCAGCCTATTAACATTTCAGCCCACGCTCGTACCTGGAAAGAATTAATGCAGTTATTAATAAGAAGAGCTGAGATTAATGCAAATTTACAAATTTTCATAGTCAACCTATTAGCATCAACCATAGAAAGTTATTAGTCAGCCTATTAACATTTCAGCATCCCATTCATAGTCACTCATTTGCCTGTACCTGGAAAAATTAATGCGGTTATTAATAAGAAGAGCTGAGATTAATGCATACAAATTTTCACAGCTGTAGCATCAACCATTCATAGTCAGCCTATTAACATTTCAGCCCACGCTCGTACCTGGAAAGAATTAATGCAGTTATTAATAAGAAAGAGCTGAGATTAATGCATACAAATTTTTCACAGCTGTAGCATCAACCATTCATAGTCAGCCTATTAACATTTCAGCCCACGCTCGTACCTGGAAAGAATTAATGCAGTTATTAATAATAATGAAGAGCTGAGATTAATGCATACAAATTTCACAGCTGTAAGCATCAACCATTCATAGTCAGCCTATTAACATTTCAGCACGCTCGTACCTGGAAAGAATTAATGCAGTTATTAATAAGAAGAGCTGAGATTAATGCATACAAATTTTCACAGCCAGCATCAACCATTCATAGTCAGCCTATTAACATTTCAGCCCACTCGTACCTGGAAAAATTAATGCAGTTATTAATAAGAAGAGCTGAGATTAATGCATACAAATTTTCACAGCTGTAGCATCAACCATTCATAGTCAGCCTATTAACATTTCAGCCCACGCTCGTACCTGGAAAGAATTAATGCAGTTATTAATAAGAAGAGCTGAGATTAATGCGTACAAATTTTCACAGCTGTAGCATCAACCATTCATAGTCAGCCCTATTAACATTTCAGCCACGCTCGTACCTGGAAAAGAATTAATGCAGTTATTAATAAGAAGAGCTGAGATTAATGCATACAAATTTTCACAGCTGTAGCATCAACCATTCATAGTCAGCCTATTAACATTTCAGCCCACGCTCGTACCTGGAAAAGCCAATTAATAACATTTCAGTTATTAAAATTAATGCAGTTATTAAAGAGCTGAGATTAATTAATGCATCAACCATTCAAATTTTCACCCTCGCTGTGGCATCAACCATTCATAGTCAGCCTATTTTCACAGCTGTTAACATTTCAGCCCACGCTCGTACCTGGAAAGAATTAATGCAGTTATTAATAAGAAGAGCTGAGATTAATGCATACCAAATTTTCACAGCTGTAGCATCAACCATTCATAGTCAGCCTATTAACATTTCAGCCACGCTTTCGTACCTGGAAAAGAATTAATGCAGTTATTAATAAGAAGAGCTGAGATTAATGCATACAAATTTTCACAGCTGTAGCATCAACCATTCATAGTCAGCCTATTAACATTTCAGCCCACGCTCGTACCTGGAAAAAATTAATCCAGTTATTAATAAGAAGAGCTGAGATTAATGCATACAAATTTTCACAGCTGTAGCATCAACCATTCATAGTCAGCCTATTAACATTTCAGCCCACGCTCGTACCTGGAAAGAATTAATGCAGTTATTAATAAGAAGAGCTGAGATTAATGCATACAAATTTTTCACAGCTGTAGCATCAACCATTCATAGTCAGCCTATTAACATTTCTATTAGCATCAACCATTTCAGCCCACGCTCGTACCTGGAAAGAATTAATGCAGTTATTAATAAGAAGAGCTGAGATTAATGCATACAAATTTTCACAGCTGTAGCATCAACCATTCATAGTCAGCCTATTAACATTTCAGCCCACGCTCGTACCTGGAAAAAATTAATGCAGTTATTAATAAGAAGAGCTGAGATTAATGCATACAAATTTTCACAGCTGTAGCATCAACCATTCAATTAACATTTCATACGCTCGTACCTGGAAAGAATTAATGCAGTTATTAATAAGAAGAGCTGAGATTAATGCATACAAATTTTCACGCTCATCAACCATTCATAGGCCTATTAACATTTCGCCCGCTCGTACCTGGAAAGAATTAATGCAGTTATTAATAAGAAGAGCTGAGATTAATGCATACAAATTTTCACAGCTGTAGCATCAACCATTCATAGTCAGCCTATTAACATTTCAGCCCACGCTCGTACCTGGAAAGAATTAATGCAGTTATTAATAAGAAGAGCTGAGATTAATGCATACAAATTTTCACAGCTGTAGCATCAACCATTCATAGTCAGCCTATTAACATTTCAGCCCACGCTCGTACCTCAAAAAGAATTAATGCAGTTATTAATAAGAAGAGCTGAGATTAATGCATACAAATTTTCACAGCTGTAGCATCAACCATTCATAGTCAGCCTATTAACATTTCAGCCCACGCTCGTACCCTGGAAAGCTGAATTGCAGACAAATTTTCACAGCAGTTATTAATAAGAAAGACGCTCGTACCTGGAAAGAATTAATGCATAGCTGAATTTTCAAACAGCTGTAGCATCAACCATTCATAGTCAGCCTATTAACATTTCAGCCCACGCTCGTACCTGGAAAGAATTAATCCAGTTATTAATAAGAAGAGCTGAGATTAATGCATACAAATTTTTCACAGCTGTAGCATCAACCATTCATAGTCAGCCTATTAACATTTCAGCCCACGCTCGTACCTGGAAAGAATTAATGCAGTTATTAATAAGAAGAGCTGAGATTAATGCATACAAATTTTCACAGCTGTAGCATCAACCATTCATAGTCAGCCTATTAACATTTCAGCCCACGCTCGTACCTGGAAAAAATTAATGCAGTTATTAATAAGAAGAGCTGAGATTAATGCATACAAATTTTTCACAGCTGTAGCATCAACCATTCATAGTCAGCCTATTAACATTTCAGCCACGCTCGTACCTGGGAAAGAATTAATGCAGTTATTAATAAGAAGAGCTGAGATTAATGCATACAAATTTTCACAGCTGTAGCATCAACCATTCATAGTCAGCCTATTAACATTTCAGCCCACGCTCGTACCTGGAAAAGAATTAATGCAGTTATTAATAAGAAGAGCTGAGATTAATGCATACAAATTTTCACAGCTGTAGCATCAACCATTCATAGTCAGCCTATTAACATTTCAGCCCACGCTCGTACCTGGAAAAGAATTAATGCAGTTATTAATAAGAAGAGCTGAGATTAATGCATACAAATTTTTTCACAGCTGTAGCATCAACCATTCATAGTCAGCCTATTAACATTTCAGCCCACGCTCGTACCTGAAAGAATTAATGCAGTTATTAATAAGAAGAGCTGAGATTAATGCATACAAATTTTCACAGCTGTAGCATCAACCATTCATAGTCAGCCTATTAACATTTCAGCCCCACGCTCGTACCTGGAAAGAATTAATGCAGTTATTAATAAGAAGAGCTGAGATTAATGCATACAAATTTTCACAGCTGTAGCATCAACCATTCATAGTCAGCCTATTAACATTTCAGCCCACGCTCGTACCTGGAAAGAATTAATGCAGTTATTAATAAGAAGAGCTGAGATTAATGCATACAAATTTCAGCCCTCGTTACCTTTTCACAGCTGTAGCATCAACCATTCATAGTCAGCCTATTAACATTTCAGCCCACGCTCGTACCTGGAAAGAATTAATGCAGTTATTAATAAGAAGAGCTGAGATTAATGCATGCAAGTTTTCACAGCTGTAGCATCAATCATTCATAGTCAGCCTATTAACATTTCAGCCCACGCTCGTACCTGGAAAGAATTAATGCAGTTATTAATAAGAAGAGCTGAGATTAATGCATACAAATTTTCACAGCTGTAGCATCAACCATTCATAGTCAGCCTATTAACATTTCAGCCCACGCTCGTACCTGAAAAAGAATTAATGCAGTTATTAATAAGAAGAGCTGAGATTAAATACATTCGTCAATAACATTTCACAGCTACCTAGCATCAACCATTCATAGTCATCAACCAGCCTATTAACATTTCAGCCCACGCTCGTACCTGGAAAGAATTAATGCAGTTATTAATAAGAAGAGCTGAGATTAATGCATACAAATTTTTCACAGCTGTAGCATCAACCATTCATAGTCAGCCTATTAACATTTCCACGCTCGTACCTGGAAAGAATTAATGCAGTTATTAATAAGAAGAGCTGAGATTAATGCATAAAATTTTCACAGCTGAACTTTTAGCATCAACCATTCATAGTCATCCTATTAACATATCCACCTCGATCTGGACTTCTTGATAATCAGTTATTAATACGTCGCTGAAAATAAACAAATTTTCACAGCTGTAGTCAACCATTCATAGTCAGCCTATGATTGTTTCAGGCTTACCTGGAAAATTTTACGGTTATTAACCTCAGTGGCTTATTTAATGCGACAAATTTTTATTGCTGTGCATCAACCATTTATAGTCAAAAAAACACGCTCGTACCTGGAAAATTTTTTTAATAAATAGATGATATTGCTGGTAAAATTTTAAGAAATCAACCATTGATAGTTATATTAACATTTTTATACGCTCGTACCTCAAATTGTTTTAATCATTTAATAAGAAGTGGTGGGGTTAACTATTTGCCAGCTGTAGCATCAACCATTGGGACTATTAACATTTCAGCCCACGCTCGACAGGTGCTACAAATTTTCACAGCTGTGGCATCAATCATTCATAGTCCTAACATTTCAGCCACGCTCGTGCCTGGAAAAGAATTAACCTGTTATTAAAAAAAAGGCCTTAATTGTTGGATTCACAGCATCAACCATTATCGTCAGCCTATTAACATTTCAGGACGCTCGTACCTGGAAAGAATTAATCAGTTATTTGAAATGAGATTAATGCGAGTGTTAGAAACTTTAGATGACTGATATCTATTACAGGAAAGAATTACAATTTTTTGATATTATGAATAAAATAAATCTTTTTTATAGAAAAAAATATTAGAAATTATTTTGATCTAGTGAATACCGCTTTAATATTTTTTTTATGATTTTTTTCAGACCCTATTAACATTTGCTACCAAGCTCGTACCAAAAAATTAATGCAGTTTTTAATTCAAAGATTAATGGATTCCAACCATTTTGCCGTTGGAAGGATTTAGAAAAAAAACTTTTAGGTTTTGTCTGGCAAAGCAATTAAAAACATTTTGAGGTATTATTTTTTTCATTTCTTTATTTATTTTGCTGAGTTGAAACTTCTTCATTTAATATGTGAATGAAGGAAGGGATCGGGGTGAATGACAAGAAAAAATTTATGGTCTTACGAATGGGGAAGAGGCTATGGGGGGAGGTAAGTGAAAGAAATCGAGAATGAAATTGAAATTGCTTAAAAGATAAAGAAATTTCCTAGGGAAAGAAAAAGAAAGAAAGATAAAGAATGAAAGAAAGAAAAAAGAAAGAAAGAATGAAGAAAAAAGAAAGGAATAAATAAATAAATAAACAAACAAAGAAAGAAAGAAAGAAAGAAAAAATAATGTAAATAGTGTACATAATAGCTCATCTCAGAAATATAGACACATACTAAGGGAAAAAAAGAAAGAAAAAGAAAGAATAAAAGAAAAAGAAAGAAAGAAAAAAAAAGAATAAAAGAAAAAGAAAGAAAGAAAGAAAAGAAAGAATGAGTTCGAAAAAGACAATTAAAAAAAGAAAAAAGAAAATAGTGTATGCCCAGCTATCGTACATTAATCATCTCAGAAATAAGAAGATATAGACACATACTAAGGGAAAAAGAAAGAAAAAGAAAGAATAAAAGAAAAAGAAAGAAAGAAAAGAAAGAATGAACGAAAATGAAAGAAAAAGAAAGAGTAATATAAATAGGGTACATAATACCTCATCTCAGAAATATAGACATATACTAAAGAAAAAGAAATAAAGAAAAATAATAAAAAGAAAAAAAAAAGAAAGAAAAAAGAAAAGAATAAAAGAAAAGAAAAAAAAAGAAAAGAATGATCGAAAAAAAAAAAAGAAAGAATAAGTTAAATAGTTTTACATAATTTTTCATCTCAGAAATATAGACAGATACTACCTGGAAAAAAAAAAGAAAGAAAAGAAAGAATAAAGGATAAAAGAAGAAAGAAAAAGAAAGAATTAACGAAAAAAGAAAAGAAAGAAAAAAATAATATTAAAAAGCGCTCTATGCAATTTTTTACATAATGTGTTTTCATCTAAAAAAATTATAGACAGATACTAAAGAAAATGAACGAAAAAAGAAAGAATAAAAGAAAGAAAGAAAGAAAGAAAGAAAGAAAGAAATAAAGAAAGAAAGAAAAAGAATAATGTACATAATACCTCATCTCAGAAATATAGACAGATACTAAAAAAGAAAGAAAGAAAACAGAAAGAAAAAAGCAAGGAAGAAAGGTTGAAAGAAAGAAAAAAGAAAGAAAGAAAATGTGACAATTATTGGCTACTGCGAACATTGAATAAAATAAAAATAAAATTCAAGGCACATAGCTGCATGAATAAAAGCGTTGGTTGGATCCAGTTACCTGACCCAAAATTTTTCTTTATTGAGTTCAATAAACTGGCAACAGCTGAAGGATGAAAAGAAGAAAGAGAGTTGAGTTTAAGGAGATAACTGTGAAAAACGAGACATGGCATGGAAAAAGAATAATCTACAGAAAGGTGAACGAAGTAGAGGGTTCAATTCGAAATTCCAATCACCCGAAGAAGGCAGGAGAGTACAAGAACCGAAACGTCGTGGATATGGCAACAACAATGAGGGCAACAACCCGAACAATATAAATAGTTGAGATATTGACGTAAATAATTTGAAAAAGAATAAGTAAAAGCGTTTGGGTGCAAAGACCCGGGTTAAGATAAAAATGAACGATGGAGGATTGATGGACACATACGGAAGTAGAAAAAAAATGGCTGATTTGTTTTTTACGAGTTATCAACCTTTCGTGGGTTAATTAAAACCGAAATATTTCGATTGTAGGAATTATTTTTGAGAGACTAAAAAAGCAACATTAAAATAACAATGAACGAAAAGAAAAGATTATTTAACCCGTAGATGGGGGGTATTCATAGCATCCAGAAGGTTATTTGCGCGTAAGTGAATAAAACGAACTAGACTAGAATTCGAACTCGTCTGTCTGAGTTCTTATTCCGAGCCGCTATGCATTACACCACCCGCATATATTCCACTTTAGTGGGGAGGGAGAGAAAGGGAGAGAGATTAAAGGAAAAAAATAAAGATGAAGAAGAAGAAAAGGAAGGAGGAAAGAACAGTGTATGAATAAAGAGAAGAGGAAGCAAAGAAAGAAAGAAAGAAAGAAAGAAAGAAAGAAATGAAGAAAGAAAGAAGAGAAAAGGATAAAGATTAAAATAAAAAGATAAAGAAAGGAAAAGAAAAAATGGATAAAAGAAAGAGTAAAGAAATAGAAAGCGAAGAGAAAGGAACGAAAAAGCAAAAGTTAAAAGGAAGAAATTGGAAAATGAAAACGGGAAAAAAAGTGCAAACACGTGACTAGAAAAGAAAAAAAGGAAAACAAAAGGAAAAGAAGAGAAAGAGAAGAAATAAATAAAAAAAAGCTAAGTAAAGAAAAGTTTAAGAAAGAAAAAGTATAAAGAAAATGAAAGGAAAATGAAAAAATAAGAGAATAGTTTGCAAATACGTAACTGACAAAAAGAAAGAAAGGTAAAAGAAATAAAGGAAAGTACAAAGAAATGAATGCAGATAGTAAAAGGAAAAAGAAAGGAAAGACGTTGAGAGGTCCACCCCTTTTTAAACAAATGAACTCACCCAGTATATACATATGCTACTGCAAGAGTCGAGAGCAAGACCGAGGAGTCGAGTCCAGAGTGATAGAGTAAAAGGTTGTAGGTAACCGGAAGAGTGAAGGGTGAGGTAACAGCGTTGTAGGAGTCACAGTGAGCGAGCACGTAGACTCAGTAAGAAGTCATACAACGATACTTCAATACCAAAGACTATATATATATTTTGCTACTAACCCGTATTCCTGGAACTACTAACCTGCTTTATCAGTTTGTATTATTACGTTAATACATTATTTTCATATATTCATTACTGGGGTTTGTTATTTATTGGTACCGGATTTCAGCCCGGAATCCACAACAATATGGATAAAAAGTACAAAGAAATGAAAGGAGATAAAAAATAAGAAAGAAAGAAAGAAAGAAAGAAAGTGGAAAAAGTAATGGATAAAGAAAAGTATAAAGATGGAAAGACAAGTACAAAGAAAGAAAGTAAGAAAGAAAGTGGATAAAAAAGTAAAAAGGAAAGAAAGAAAGATGGAAAGAAAGAAAGTAACAAAATGAAAGGAGATAAGAAAATAAAAAATAAAAAATAAAAATGAAACAGGAAACAGAAAAGGATAACGAAAAGTATAAAGAGGAAAAGAAAAGTACAAATAAAGAAAGAGATTGGGTAAAAGTACAAAGAAATGAAAGGATAAAACAAAATAAGAAAGAAAAAAAGAAAGAAAGAAAGAAAGAAAGAAAAAAGAAAGAAAGAAAATTTAAGTTAAAAACGAAAAACGAAAGAGTGACGTAAAAAATATTGGACGGAAATGACAGCAAATCCGTAAATAGAAAGAAAGAAAGAAAGAATCGATAAAGAAAGTTAAAGGATAAAGAAATATAGAAAAATATATAAAATGAATAAACAAAATATAAAAACGATAAAGAAAGAAAGAGGAAAAGAATAAAAAAAAAAAAGAAAACGTATAGAGCAGGAAAGAAAAAAATGAAAAAGTAGGCATAAAGAGAAAAGGACGAAAAAGTGAAAAATAAAGTTTGAACGGTAAGAAAGACGATATCTAATGATGAAGGAAAATGGAGGAAATCTCAGTGGTAAACTAAGCGGACCCTGAAAAATGAAGAATCAAAAAGACAAAGGAAGTAATACATTCTTTAAGGCTAAGAACAACAAAAGAAAAGATGAAGGCTAAAAAGAAAATATGGTAAAGAAATAATAAAAACATTGAAATAAATAAAATTAACATTAAAGAAATAAATTAAAAATACAGTGTAACCCGGATGTAAGAGACCCGGATATAAGAGAAACCCGGATATAAGAGACTTCTTCTCCGCTCCCGACAACTCTCTTATATCCGGGTTACACTGAACAGAAATATGAAAAATAGAAACATATAAAATCACTAAAGTCATAAAATGATGAAATAGTCACCTGAGGACAATGTTTAACATTTAACTCTCTGCATTATTCACAATTTCCTTTTCCACAGAATTGTTTTTCAAGGCTTCTCTACTGTACAACTTTATTTTAGTTATGGTCATTTTCTGTTGCCATAGCAGGATATGACAACACAACTACAAAATTTAAACACGTTATCATTTAATCAGCTGAGTCACTTGCAGTGGTAGGATAACCTTATTGTTTTGCAAACAAACTCACCTCCAGAATGTTAAAGGCTAATTTGATTACCATTTAGTTTAAAGAGAAAAAAGTATTATTTCTGGCCAAGATTTAATCGACATTTTCCACACCGAAAGCGCCTTCATTGCAGGTATCCATGTAAAGATTTATTTCTATATTCTTAAAGCACTAAATAATGTATGGGAGGCGAAAAGGTTAGAAACGCATCAAATGGAAATGACGTCCCGCGTTCAAGCCGCAACTGGTTTATTCTATATATCTTCCGCATTATGAGTTGTACAATTGCTTGATTTGTTCTTTCATTTTTTACGGATTACCGAACCTTTTTGTGTTTTTTTAAAACGAACCATATTTCGAATTATAAGAATAATAATTTTTTTAGTAAACATTATATTAAAAATGTTTTGCGGATATCAATGATTTTACCAGATACAAGTTCTACTATTTAACTAATATCTAGAGGGAGTAGTAAATCTATTTGTTCGTAGATGATAACATCCCGGACTGAAATTCGAACTTGGTTCTCCAATTACTCGCTACCCTTTGCGCCAACCACACATCCATGAGTTTTCAGAAAAGCCTCGATAATATTTTTTTAATGCTGTGCTCCTTCTGGACGTAGGCGATCAGAACTTTTTTTATGATTTGTCAGTTACCATGATTTATTCGGGAATATAATGGATTGGATTCCTGTTACCTTCTCCACAAATATATTTTCTTTATTATTTGTCAGTTGCCAAAATTTTCTTGGGAAGCACAGATTAATGGTTTCTCTTCGTCTTCTCCGCCGTTTGAAATGTAGACTGAGGAATTTGTCACACAATTCAACCCATAGCCGTGAGGGTGTGGTAGACGGATTCATGGCTCTCACAACGAAATTTATGCGAAAATGAACGCAACAGACTAACCTGAAACGAGAACTCTACTCCCTGGTTTCACATTAGGTGCCGATAACCTTTACAATACCCGCACATCGTGGATATATATAAATATTGCCTTCTCTACGGTTGGAAACTGATAATTTTCCTTCACTTAGTTAGGTCGCCATTGACTGCTGGATAGTCCAGTCTTCTCTGCTATTTAACACCTAACTGTGACTTGGGTAGTAAAGACAGATTCCGGACTTTCCAAGGATATTTGTGCAAAAATGAACGCAACCAAAAATCTAGGAACTTGAACTCGGTTCGCTAATTTCACTTCCCCATCGATACCTGTACATTCTGGATGAGAAATAAAGTTTGTAAAACTTAAAATTTTTAATATAACTTTGTGGAAATTGTTGAAACTTGTTAAAATCAGTATTTTTCGATCGATACCATATCGAATTTCAATAATTTTATTGGTTTTCTAATTTTTTTCAAAAGCGAAATTTATTTAATTGTTCCGCCGTGAATTTTTATTCCGGAACCGCTTTTGAAAAAAATTAGAAAACCAATAAAATTATTGGTTGACACACATATAGAAAATAAGAAGTCGTTTATTCTGTAGAATAATATGATAGACATTTGAGAACACAGACTAATGGAATAAACAGTTACTCGTTAAATCCTCGGTATTTACCTGTGACCTCCCCACATGGCGGGATTTTATACAAGGCGGGATGTGACACAAGGCCGTTTTTTTAACGTGGGTCTTTCCGAACGCATACGCTTGGGTAAAAAATCCCCGTAGAGCTCGTATACACGGGGTCGGGCAGCTGTCTATCCCCACAAACGAGTCTGACCATCGACATAGCATCATTTGAGTTCCTCCCTGCCCGAAGGCAGACATTCGTCAAGCAGAGTTAAATGTAATCATAAATTCTTCACTATTTACCCGAGACCTTCACACAAAGAGGGATATGGCAAAAGGTTCGGGCAAAAATACCATGTCGACCCCGTATATACGGGATCGAGTAGCTGTTTACTTCTCCAGACGAGACTCTCCCCGGCATAGTTTTGTCTGTGTTCCTCTCTTCCTGGAGGCAAAGAGGTCGACAGGCTCTAAGTTTCAATCGGTAACGCCTCGATGTTTACCCGAGACCTCACCACACAGTGTGATGTGGCACATGGTCGGTTTTTAACGTGGGGTTTCCGAGCTCCCTGTAGACCCCGTGTACACAGGGTCGGGGGGTTGTCTACCCTCCCAGACGAGACTCTGCCCCTAGGAATACTCATCTGATTTTCCTTTCCGCCCGTGGCATATCTATGCTTAAAATATCACCATGGATTTTCTTCTTAATCGCTTGATAAAGTCAATATTCGTTTAACGGAATTGATTCAAAATAGTGTGAATGCCAATGAATTTTGTTCAATTTCGAGTACTTCTGTAAGGAAAATAATGGTAAAATAGGAATTATTACAAGATAAATGGAATTAATTGCCAAGGAAAAAGAATCAGGAAGGAAATAAACAAAGAACCTGGGACAAATAATAATAATAATAATAATAATAATAATAATAATAATAAAATCAAAATTTCAAAAATGTGGCACATGGGAACATCATCAACAATCCCTGTTGTAGTTAAAGCCCTCGGATTGTGTGAAAAAGATTCCAGTAGACTCATTGAAAAGATTCCTGAAGCCCATGCCTTAAAGAAATACAAACAAAAATGTTCTCACGAGTACAGTCCACACCATACGAAGAGCTTTATCTATGTAAAATATGTTGCTGTTCTTTATTTTCATATCCTGGTGCCATTTCTGACCCTAGGGACCCGGAAAGAAATGAGTACACAGCAGAAATCAAAGGAAATAAAACAAAATGATAATAATAATAACTAATTATCAATAAAACAATATTGGAAGAGCTGAAAACAAGGAAAAGAAACTTAACGATACCATGGATCGACTATGGAAGGGCGGTCGACAGTGTACCACAATCATGGATAGAGAAGAGACTAAAATATACAGAATATGCCCCACAATGGTCAAATTTATAATAGAGAGCATGGAAAATTGGAAGACTGCGCTAAACATGAAGCATACAAAGGGGTCATTTACATCGAGACCAATCGACATCAAAAGGGGGATTTTCCAAGGAGATTCATTGTCATCGCTACTCTTCTACCTTGCATTAGCGCCACTCGGTCAGAGAATGTCAAACTGAATCACCTATTCCATGCAGATGATCTTAAAACCTTTGGTAAGCACGACAATCGGCAGCAAAACCTACTCGCCATTGTCAAAATCTTCAGCGAAGACATTGCGATAGAGTTCAGAATTAGCAAATGTGCTAAAGCCACCTTCAAATATGGTAAACTAATAAAACAGATTTAGAGCTTGATATCAATAAGATTAAGGAACTAGGCCAGGATGATACATAGAAATACTTAGGAATTAATGAAGGAGACAGAATACAACATTCAATTATGAAGAAAAACATTCGAAAAGAATAGTATAGGAAAGTGCGATTGTTACTTGAAAGCGAACTTAATGGTGGCAATAAAATGAAGGCTATCAATACCTTATCTCTACCCGTTGTAACATACAGATTTACAAATTTAAATGGAAGTTGGATGTCATTAAAAGATTGCACAACAAGACCAAATATATGCTTACCCATATGAGGATGCACCACCTAAAACCAGACGTTGAAAAGCTGTACGTCGCAAGAGCTTTAGAAGGCTGAGGCATAATCCAACTTGAACTAAGTTTAAAAACTAAAGGAATCAGATTAGAAACATACTTCACAAAAAAACCAATGGCCCTTTTCTACAAATAGTAAAACAGCAAATCCACTCCATCAACAAAGAAGTAGTACTTCTCAAAAAACAGATTAATATAACTGAAACCCTACCAAGAAAAAAAAACAAGCGAATATCATGTACGCCAAACGAATAAAACAACAAAAAATCTTTGCCAACTGAAATTACAAAAAAAAAATATAAACAAATAAATAAATAAGTTGGAGGAGAAGTCGTTGCATAGCAAATACCTACAAAGAACGACAGAAGCATATGTCGACCAAAAGAAAACACGTTAGTGGCTGAGGAGAACCGGTTTGAAATCTGAGACAGAAAGTCTAATTATTGCAGCTCAAGACCAAAGCCTCGCAATCCGATACTATCACTGTCACATAATCAAGGATGGAACTAACCAGAAATACAGTATCTGCGGAAAATATGATTAAAATGTCGACAGTATTATCTCAGAATGTCCGGAACTAGCAAAAAAGGAACATACTCACATACATAACTATGTAGCGACATATGTGCACTGGAAGATATGCAAGAAGCACAAAATCGAAACCACTGAGAGATGGCATGAGCACCAACCAGACAGAGTTATCGAAAATAACGATGTAACTATCCTCTGGGACATGCCTATTCAAATAAATGTCAACAGACCTGAATTCAGGCAGTGTATGTTTATTGACATAGCAGTACAAATGGAGACAAACACCTTAATAAAAATTTTCGAGAAATTGTCCAGATACAAGGACCTGAAGATCGAGATTAACATGATGTGGGAAATGAAGACTGAGACTACACCAAAAGTAATCGGAAATTTGTGCCTCACGTGAAAAAGAATGAACAATTTTACTAACCGTGTCCCAGGTGACATCAACATACATGTTGCCCAGAAAATCGCCCTACTAGGAACATGATATATACTAAGAAAAATGCTATTAATTAAATGTCAATTCTCCTACAAGGGCTAAGGACCATAGTTTTGATTAGGCTGTACAGGATACAAAGCATACAGGATATATTACATGCACAAATAATAATAATAATAATAATAATAATACAATAGCCACAGACAGAACAATCCAAACTAATCGCCCAGACATCATGATCAAATACCACAAAAACAGAATGTCCTTTCTTATTGATATTCCAGTCACTGCAGATTGTAATCTACAAAAACAAAAAAAACAAAAAAAAACAAAACACCAAATACACATATCTCAAAATAGAAATCTAAAAACATGGCGCCACGTGAAGTCATCGGTAATTCCAGTGGTAGTTGGAGCTCTCAGATTGATTGGGAATCATTCTGATAGATTTATTTCTGGTAACCCACGCTTTGAAAAAATACAAAATATAGTCTTCACAATTACAATTTACACGTTACTAAGATCTTTATGTAAAATGTTGCTGATCTTAGATTTTATTTTTACAAAAATGATCTGTGGAAAATATCAGGAAGTCATTCCTGACATTAGGTTTCTGGTTGGGACCCGGAAAGAAATGTCTATGGAACAGAAATCAAGGGAAATAATAATAATAATAATAATATAATGCAAGCATACAGAACAATCAACGCTAACCCTAAGACATTGTGATCAAAGACCACAAAAAAACAGAATGTGCTTTCTTATTGACATGGCATTCCCTGCAGATTGTAATGTATCTTTGAAGATGTTCAAAATAAAACTATCAAAATTGAAAATGTAAAAAAATGTGGCACATAAGGACATCAATAATTCCAATTGCAGTTGGGGCCCTCGGTTTGATTGGAAAAGGGTCCGATAGACTCACTGAAGGGATTCCTGGTATTCTATGCCCTAAAGAAATAAAATAAATGTACTCACAAGTACGGCATATATTACGAAGAGCTCTATCTATGATATATGTGTGTGATCTTTGCTTTTCATATGGTTTTACAAAAATGATCAGTTTAAAATGTCATGAAGGCATTTATGACGTTAGGTCTCTGGTTGGGACCCGGATCGAAATGTTTATACAACCGAATCTCTTGGAAATAATAATAATAATAATAATAATAATAATAATACAATGCGCACAGACAGAACAATTATATATTGCCATTTCAACATTGATCTTTATTTCCCCTGGTGTACATTTTTATTATACTTCCCTGGCGGTTATTTTGTGTTTAATAATAATAATAATAATAATAATAATAATGATTGTTATTAAAGACCACAAACAAAAACGGTGCCTCCTTATTGATATGGCAGTCCCTGCTGACTGCAATGTATCTTTGAAGATATTCAAAAAGCTGTCAAAATACAAGGACCTTGAAATTTTCAAAAATGTGGCATATGGGAACATCAACAATCCCTGTTGCAGTTAGAGCCCTAGGACTGGTTGAAAAAGATTGCAGTAGACTAATTGAAGGGATTCCTGGAAGTCCATGCCTCAAGGAGATACAAAAAATTGTTTTTCACAAGTACAGCCCACAATTTACGAAGGGCTTTATCTATGTAATATTTTTTTTTTTTTGTCAGTGGAAAGTGTCAAGATGCCATTTCTAACCTTAGGTCCCTGGGCGGGACCCGGAAAGAAATGTGTAAACGCCCGATATAATAATAATAATAATAATAATAATAATAATAATAAAGAAGACTTATCATTGACGATGATGTCACTGGGTTTTGCATCAAGAGGTCTGAAGACTAAAACTAGTTACAAAATGGAAATCAAAGACCACAAGAACAGAATGTGCCTTCTTATTGACATGGCAGTCAAAATGATCAGTGTAAAATGTCATGAAGGCATTTATGACGTTAGGTCTCTGGTTGGGACCCGGAACGAAATTTTTATACAACCGAATCCCTTGGAAATAATAATAATAATAATAATAATAATAAAAGACCACAAGGACAGAATGTGCCTTAAATAAATGAATAAATAATAAATAAATGAAATGACTAAACCACAAAAAAGATAGAGGCGAAATATCAAGAGAAATTTTTTGATTCAAATTTTAAGAAACAAAATTTAAGAAAATGGAAACTTCTCTTTAGAATCAGAAAGAGGTATTTGACGTTTCTGGCCCACATAATGAGGAAAGACGGCTTGAAATCAGGAGAATCGCCTATTTATCGAGCTTGTATAAAATCTTGACAGGACAAGGATTAGGAGCTAAAACATAAAACTTGCTAAGATCTACAAAGAAAAGGAAGATGTGGAGAGACATGATCGTCCACGTCGTGAAGGGTCAGAGCACATTTGTTTTATTTTTCTTTTTTATATTTGTTTTTTGCTTCCTGGTTTATGATGTGTGAATTTTTTAATATTTTTTTCACTTAAAAGGATTTTCTAATATATTTACAGGGTTGATAATGATTTCAAACCGAGAAAAAATAATTCATTTACACGTTGAAAGAATTGAAAAATATGCAAACTTTCTTCAATTATATGAATTTTCTCTCTCTCTCTCACTTTCTCTCTCTCTCACTCCCTCTCACTCTCTCTCTCACTCTCTCTCACTCTCACACTCTCTCTCTCTCTCACAAACGCGCGCACACACACAATGCACTAAATTATCTTCTGTATATCAGTAAAGTCCCAAATATGTCATCACAATGGATGTAATGCTGCAATAAACACAGCTGAGATCGATTATCGACTTCTACTGGGAATATTTTTCGGCCAGCTGGTCATCGTAACAAAGAACCAAAATGAAAGGGTTACAGGAATTCGTTCAAAAGGACCTTCGCCTCCTTCGGTATTGACTATTTTATATGTGACATCTGCTGGCAATGACCTATAAAATCTTCGTTCGCTCTCATAATATATAAATATATATATACAAATAAACAGTACACTATAAACTGATAACCATAGACAGTTTAAAGAATCCTGCGAATTTTAAAATTAAAATTCGTAGGTGAAAATGGTCATTTACTAAAGGTCTCTTAATGCCAATTGTAAAAAAAAAATTTGCTCTTCTTAATGAAAATAAACTTTGAGCTCTCTTTTGGGAGGCAGTTTTAACATATTTCAAATTTTATGTTGTGTTAATAGGACTAGCCTGGATTATATATATATATATATATATATATATATATATATATATATATATATATATATATATATATGCGTGTTTGTTTGTTTGTCTGTTTGTGTGTGTGTGAGTGTATATTAATAACCATGATTACAGACGATCCTTAAAATTCCATTTGGTTATAATTCATTTCATGAATATATACAAATATTTATTACTATAGACCGAAGTTTTTCTTAATACATGGAGTTAATTTCTCCAGACAAAAGGAAAGGAGACAGAGAAAAAAAAGAAAAAAGAAAAAAAAAAATTAAAAGAGGAAGAGATAAAAATAAAAAATAAAAATCAGTATAAGGTTTTAAAAAAATTAAGGGAGAAATAGAGAGAGATGAATATATGGGAAGAGCAGAGAAAAAAGATAGAATATATATATATATATATATATATATATATATATA
>CAHIKZ030001211.1:122500-147500 GCA_903632075.3 Acanthosepion pharaonis
ATTTTTCTTATGTGCCAGGTGCTTGTAAAAATAACAGCCAACATAGCCGTCAAAATTTTAAAGACTTGCTTTTTCTTTCATTTAACATTCAAAGTTGAAAGAGATTACAAAAGAATTGCAAAGATAGGCACAAGTGACGAGTGCGTAAACTTCAACCCGTTCGCGCTCACGGATGTATGTACTGTACGTGTATATATATATATATATATATATATATATATATATATATATATATATATATATATATATATTCATCCACAGACAGACTGTTCCGCTGTATCACTGCTCATCATTGTGGCTAGCTAGAATCGAAAATGAGTTGGCGTCAGTCGGACATTCTTCCCCTAAGCCGTTGGCGCACGCAAGGAATGAAGTTGAATTTAAACGTATCTGTTTTTTAGATAAACGCACAGTAACTGATAGAACTCGATTCGTTTTACCGAACAGTCTTGCATTATTAGCAGTAACAGTCACTGTTTACAAATTCGCACTACCTCCCCAGAGAGCTCAACCGAAATAAATTTTTCAGGAGCATGTATATTGTCAGCCACAAACAGACTGTTTAGTTGTATCACAGCTCATCAGTGTGGCTAGACATTCAGTTGCATTTAGATAGGATCGAATTGGCGTCAATCGAAGATTCCACCCCTAAGTCACTGGCGCACGGCAAGGATGAAGATGAATTTAAGCCTATTTATTTTTAGACACACTACATATATATATATATATATATCAGTGAACATTGAAGTCAACACTCAGAGGCGACAGGCTGTTTCATGCTGGACGGAATCGCCAGGCCTGAAGATTGCGTCCAACATGAAACTCTGAGTGTTGACTTCAGTGTTCACTTTTGTATTTATATTTACATACACTCTCTCTGATATTGAGCACCTTAAAATTACACACACACACACACGCACCCCCCCATATATATATATATATATATATATATATATATATATATATATATGTGGTAAAATAAAACACTAAAAAGAACATTCAGATATTGGAGGCTAACTACATTAATTCAAAGCAACCCGCACACAACACAATTACATTTCAAACTAGTCACAACACATTACATTGTATCTAAACATATGGTTCTGTTGTTAATATGTCGGTCTCTCACGTGGTATGACGTCATAGAACAGCATCATGAACTTCCGAACTGCGTCTGCTATTCCACGACAGTTAACGTTGCATAGCAATCTTTTATGTCAACATAACAAAATATCATCTTCAATGGTGAATATGTTTGTTAAAATGTCCGTATAACCACTCTGATGATGTTTCATGTGAGCCGAAAGTTTACATCAAGAACCAACTTAATAAAAAAATATCCAAATTTTGGACAGTTTTTGTCTTTATTTCACCCGAAATTAAAGCAAACATACGAACATTAGAGTGGCTTATGATCCGACATAATCGACATTCATTGTCTGTTATGTTTAATATATATAATATATATATATATATATATATATATATATATATATATATATATATATATATATTGAACGTATTTTCGATTGGTTGATCTGAGTAAAGACCTCAAGACATATAACGTATTTTTCAAAAAAAGAGGATGTGTTTTCCTTTTGAAACCAAATTAATCGTTCACTCACCAGTCATTAACAATCGCCTGAGGAGACGCATTGATATGCGCAGAAACACGACTGCAATTATGCAGTGATATTTACATATGGTTTCCTAAGATAAATATTGATATACTCGTTATTGATCCCTCTTAAATTAAATGTAGGGATATTGTAATTCTAATTTATTCTCATATATATATATATATATATATATATATATATATATATATATATATATATATATATATATATATATATATATATATATAAATCTACATAAAATTTTAGGGTGCTGTGTAGATATTGGCTCATGCCGAGTTTTATATTCAGTGTGTACCAATACCGCGCAAATTCTTGTTGTCATTATTATTTGCATTGTCGTAAGTATAGAAGTGGTGTCGACGAGGGATTTTATAAGCATTTCACCCCAAGCAAGGCAGGAGTGCCAGTGTCACGCAAGGGGTTACAGAGAGTGGGAGCAAGAGTAAAGAGACGTGATTGTGGAAAGGATAAAGAGAAGGACGGGGATTAGATCAAGGCATTGGTGACAGTGTCCTGGGAAATCCTATGCAGTAATAGATCATGTGTTGCTAGATGACAGGTTTTTCGCGATAAATGATATTGTCACTCAGTGTAAAGCTTACCATTAATTTCCCTGTTACGTGACATCTGTTCACTTTACGGCAGCGAATGTTGGACGGTCTCCTCAAATATGAAGAAGGGACTCAAGACGAAAGAGATGTGCTTCTACAGAAGGATGCTGAGGATATCATGGACCGAGCTTGTGAGCGACACTGAGGTTTTGGAGAGGATTATACTTAACATCAAGAAGAGGTAGCTGAAATTTCTGGGACCTGTAATGAGGAAGGAGGGCTTGGAGAATCTGATATTCACAGGTTGAATAGAGAGAGAGAGAGAGACAAGGGAAAGGAACGCATGTCATACCTGGCGGTCTTAAGCAAGTGGATAACAGAACATGGCCTAAGGGAAGTAGCAAAGGGACAGAATTTATTGAGAACTATAGGGCGAAGTGGAGAGCCATGTTCGCCTACGTCCTGAAGTGATACGGAACATAAAAAGAAAAAAGAAATCATTGTGCCTGTCTCATCTCCAGGCTGGTCCGTAAGTCTTATCACACCTATATAACATAATTTTCTATTTAAGATGGCTGACACGATCTCTTAGAGTTTGGAAGAGAGGTAGGGGATGACAATACTTTCGGACCACCCTGCATATCCTTATCCAGACGGACGGACAGCGTAAAGGCTATAGGCTTGAAAAATGTAAAATTCTTAGACCAATTTTAACCTATTGTGAATCTCTATCTATAAAAGTCAGGATGTGTGTGTGTAACGAATTTTTAGACGGATTTGCACCAAAATTTAAATGCACATGTTCCAAGTTAGCAGTAAGGCCAAGACCGACTTTGCATTTCCCAACTCCCATCGATAGTGGAAATAATCGATTTTTTCATGCTTCTACTGCAGTTTTCATGTAGCTTGCGGCCATTTTCTACTGGCCAGAGTGAGCGCCTATAGCTGGCTGCCACGAACAGACAGGAAGATTCTATTGTCCAGCCTGAGAGCCAACAGCTGACTGACACGAATGTTAACTAGCATGCAAAAAAAATCGATAGCTGCATCCGTCACTAGTGGGAAAAATTTAAATCTGCATGGCACTTTACGCCAATTGGCTCATTTGCTTGCTTAAACTCAACGTTGATTCTGATTCCGCAGAAATGGGTTGGGTGTGAAAAAGTATTTGTTCTTAACATTCTTTTTTCATTCGGTTTTTCCAGTTACGAGTCCTTTTTTTAAAGCTGATCGTTTTGTGCTCATTTTGTTTAGTTTTTTTTTCGTAACAGATTTAATGTTTAGTACAGAGCTTGGAAAAAATTCGCAGTGTGAGATAGGCAAGAAATAAGACATATAGCATCATCCATACGGCAAAGGGCACTCCTTTAAAGGCAAGGAAGGGCAAAATTATCTTAAGTCAAGTGATAGCGATTGCTGTATGAGTCGTACGATTTTTCAATCAAGCACGGGCAACGCCGGGCCATGCTGCTAGTTAATAATATTTGCCATCCTATGTTTTTTTTTATTTTGTTGTCATTTTTAACAACAGTTCTGAAGGAATGTTGTATATGGGTGACGATATCACAAAATGGCCGTGCAAAATATTTTAGTCACCTCACAGAAAACAAGTTAAATGCTCAGTTTTAAAACAGAAATATTTCTGTAATTAAAATGTATTATATAATGTTAATTTTAAATGATAATCCTCCTCATTATCATCGTCATTATTATCATCTTCATCATCATCAGTCCCTTGACAACTTCACTTGTCAGGGAGGACCTAGGGACAGAAAAAACAGAGAGCCTCCTCCGGGTTGATCTGTTTGCGCTAGCTCGCAGGAATTCCGGCATTTTTATGTCCATCCACTCTTTGTTGCTGTCCGACCAGCTTTTGCATTGGCGTGGCTTTCATCATGGTTTTGCAGAGGCTGTCATGCCGTGTGACTTGTTCAAACCATGACGATATTCAATCACCCCCCCCACGAGACTGTCATGTGGCACAAGGCCTTTTTAACGTGAGCATTCCGAGCCCGTGGGCTCGGCCAAAAATATGCCCATTGAACCCGTATAAACGAGTTCAGGTCCGGTCTACCTCCCCGAAGGAGACTACGCCGAAGGGCGGAGTCTCCTTCGGGTTCCTCCCGTCCGTAGGAAGAGAGTTTAACCGAACAGTCGCTCAGAAAGTACTGGGTCGACGGACACAAATGTTCAAACCATGGCATCTTCAGACGATTAATAGTGACGGGAAGGGGTTCCTGTCGGTCCATGAGAAGTTTGACCTTGCTCCGTACATAGTTATTGATTTATGCTCCCAGTAGATGTGGACCGGCGTTCTCAAGTATTTCTTCTCGAACGCCTTGATCTCTTTTCCTTACTGAACCAGAAGGCTCACACCCGTAGAAGAAAATAGATACGACCACTGATTTGTAGAGCTTGAATCAGATATTACTCTTCAATTTACTTACCAGTCTGGCCATCGTCTGCAGCGATACGTGGGTCGATTTTTCCGCTGTCAGTTGCCATCATTTGACATGGTCGCACCCAATTATTTGAAGCTGGAAACTTACTCCAGTGATTCGACGTCCATGGACACGCCGACCCTGAGATTTTTTTATTCACCATTAATTTGGATTTATCTGTGTTGGGTTCCATTCGATATGGGGCGGCACTTTCAGCGATGTTCTTGGTGAGGTCAATATCTTCTGCAAAATGCAGGTTGCAGATAGGTCTACCACCGATAGAGATAGAAATGTTGGGATCGTGGAGGGTTTTCTGTTTACCTCTCTCCAAAAGTAGACTGAAGCGTGTTGAAGAATGTAGGTATCCATATCTAACGCTGATAGCCGTTTGGAAGAGAACTCCGACTCGGTTACTAAAAAGAACAGTGCTGGTGGCATGATCATAGAGAACTGGACGACATGGGCGCTTCTACTATGTTAAATCCTCTTCGGACGCGCCAGAGGCCATCATGTCGTACTATATTTCAAATGCTTTTTTAAATCAATGTAATTCTGAAACAGGCCCTTTTGGTTTTGCAGATGTCTGAAGTTGAAGGTTTGTTCCATCGTGATCCGTCCGACTCTAAAATATGCCTGCTGTTCTCACAGTAGTTCCTTAGTCTTGGATTTCCGATGATTGAGAATAATACGGAACATGACCTTGCTGGGGTGGCTGATCAGGCTCATTGTTCTATAATTCTGTCAATGCTTTGATTACCCTTCCCATTTAGGGGCATCATTAGTACACTCATTTGGCCACATATTCTGTTCCCAAATCCGCTGACATAGAGCTGTTAGGGCCATGACAGTTTCTTCACCTTCATTTTTTACCAGTTCAGAGGGTATATTGTCCAATCCATGTAACTTGCCAGGTTTCAATTTAGTGCTGCTTCTACTTCTACTTTCAGTATTGGTGGATTGGCTTCGCTTTAGGTCGGCTAATACAAACTGTTAATATTTTATCTGGCTTCCTTTAGCTTAAATAACTTTTTCAACGCGCCTGGGATTGGATGCATACAAATCCTTCACCATTTTCACAGGTTCTAGATATGTTTCTCTTGCGTGGATTCTTCTGCCAAAATCTAATTAGTTCTATCAACATTTGATCTGTGATTCAATTCAGAGATATAATCTGGCCATTATTTCAATACGGTTAGACAGTCATTAGTCAGTCTCTGTTGTGTTGCATGCAGTCTGTGATATGGAGCTCCGTAATGCTAAAATATCTCGCCTTTATCAAGGTCAGGTATGAAATGTTACTTCAGAAAGAGGATGTATTTGGCACTATTTTAACTATTGTCGATTCCAACCAATTTTCTTGAATCCTTTCTTTTCATACGCCCCAGAAGCATCAGATTCTTACCCCCAAAGTTTAATGCTTTTTGTGTGTAACGTGAGTCAGTCTTTCTCGTTAGCATTCTGACAACTTAAAATTTATTATAATGAAGTTCGATTTTCGTTTCATCGATGAACGTGATCTTATCCCACATTTAGTACTTCTTTGACCAACATGTTGTTGCCTTTAAATGCTTCTTGTTTAAAGCTGGATTCTTCGTTGAAATGAACGTCTTCAGTCCATATTCTTGAAGAATCACTTTTTGTTTCTAAGTGTAATCACTAAAAATAATAGTAATCTCTGTTGTGTTGCATGCAGACTGTTATCAAAGTCAGGTATGAAATGTTACACCAGGAAGAAGATGCATTTGGCACTGTCTTAACTATCGTCAATTCCAACCAATTTTCTAGAATCGTTCCTTTTTATGCGTCCCTGAAGCATTAGAGCATACCCTACCCCCAAATCTAAATGATTTTTGCGTGTAACGTGGGCCAGTCTTTATTGTTCGCATTCTGATAGCTTAACACTTATTAGAATGAAGCTAGATCGCTGAACGTGATCATATCCCAAGCAGCTGTATCGCAAAATCAATACTGCTTTGACCAACGTATTGTTGAGTTTAAATGCTAGGTTCTTCGTTGAAATGAATGTCTTTTGTTCATATTCTTGAAGAATCACTGATGGTGTTTCTAAATGTACTCACTAAAAATAATAGTAATACAAAATAATATCGGTTAGAAAATCAGATAAAAACTTACTGTTGTTTACGTTTCATGTATTGAATTGTGGGTAGCAGATAGGAATACATAGAAATCCTAACGGAAGATGTACTTTTTCGGATTAAGCAATTCAAAACTTGGTCTCCGTAGCCAAACGGTAGCCGCAAGTTTGGGCCGGAGAAGCAATTTCACTGGTGGAAAAAAGCGAACAGGTTCGATTCCTGTTAGAGCACAATTTTTCTTATGCAAGACCTCTAAATCTAGGGTAGTTTTTTTTTTTTAACTTCACAGATTAAGAAAATAAAAATAACAGAGATAGCAACTTAAATAAGTGTAACCATAAAAAATAATGTTTATATTAATATTTTCTGAGGGGGACCTTATTTGACTTTCATTAGCATGGAAGATGCTATCCTCCTGAAATGAGACTCATTGAGCATTAAGGTGAACCGTTTCTTCTGAAATGCAGTGGAAAGGTTATATTGAATCATTTTCTAGTTTTTCTTCTCGGAAAGTTGGTTCATGTTAAATAATTTCTCTCGGCAGAGTATATCTTACAAATTTGTAAGTCTACTATTGTTATGGGATCTTACCAATAATAATAATAATAATAATAATGGACTATTCCATACTTAATAAATACTGCGTCTCAAGAGTAGGCAAGGAGTCAGTAGTTCAAGTCGAGTAAAGAGTCGAGTCAGAGGCAGTCCGAACGGAGTCGCATTCAGACAATTACTGCAAGACATTGGAATAGTGATACTGGTCGAGACTATATTGTTCTCTCTACTAAACCTGATTGTTCATACTAACACTTCTACTTCTCTGTATATATTCCTGTTTGTAATATATCTGTGTTATTCCATACCTGTGTTCGAGTTCTTTATTGGTTCTACCTTGGACAATCACCGTATTACAAGGAACCGGACCATAACAAGTGGCGACGAAGGAAACCAACTCTCTATGCGGAGGACATAACTTTTTTTTTTGCTATCCGTCGCGCATAACAAGTGGCGACGAAGAAATCTTCAAGTACGCACCCGACGAAGAAAAAACTTTTGCAAATTACTTCCGAAGGTACGAAGATCTATATGATTTTGATTGCAAAGATTGGTCAGACGCATGTAAAGTATGCCTATTACTAAGAAAATGAGGCACAGGCGAATATACCGAATTCGTAGATTATATCCTTCCCAGAAAAACAAGCGAGTTAACGTTCAAAGAATCCATAAAACTGCTAACGGAACTTTTCAGCCATAATATTTCACTATCCCATAAAAGATGGAAATGCATGAACCTTACAAAAAAGGACAGCGAAGATTACATAACTTTTGCATCAATTGTTAACAAATATTGTGACGACTTCAGATTATCGGAACTCAGCGCGGACAATTTCAAATGCTTAATTTACGTCCAAGGCCTGGTTTCAACCAAAGACGTGGAAATGAGACGCAAAATACTTACTAAATTGGAGAGTGAACTTGATCTGATACTTCAAAAACTAGCCGAAGACTGCCAGAGATGCATCAGTGTGAAGAAAGACTCAAAAGACATAGAACAAGCTGGCATAGCACACGTGCGCAAAGTAGGAAGGCAAACAAATTTTCCCTCCTCACAAACAAACCGAACCGATTTTCCCGCCTCAAGAACAGGTAAAACAAAATTTTCTCATTATAATCAACATAAAAAAACTACCACCCGGTTCATGCTATCGTTGTGGGTCTTGGCATTGGGTGAAAGACTACATATCGTTTTAAAACTTGTCTATCATGTAAAAAAATTGGCCACAAAAGTTCTCATTGTTGGTATAGAAAAGAAAGCAAAAGCAGAATAAGAATTACGAGGACTGATCAAGCAGATGAGACTAATATAAGAAAATATGTACAAGTTGAGATGCAAAAGAGATAAGTTAGGTTACAGCTGGATTCTGGCTCAGAAATCTACAAACATGGAGAAAACTGAACAAACCTGTCATGTTAAAAACGGATAAACTTACTAGATCAGTTACGGGGAGAAAGATAAAATTCGAGGGTGAAGTAATTACAAACGTAACATTTAATGGAATGACGAAAAAACTAAAAATGTACGTCTTAAGAAATACCGAAAACCTATTCGGAACAGACTGGTTTCAAAAATTCGAATTGTGGGATTTACCTATTAGTACGTACTGCCAAAATATAAAAAGCTTATCAACCGAGGCAGAAAAATTAAAAGGAAAACTAAAAACGAGTTTCTCCGAAGTATTTTCAGCAGTTCTCGGAAGATGTAAGAAAATGGCAGCTAATATCGAAATAAAGGAAAACATTCAACCTGTTTTCAAGAAAAAAAAAGGAGCGTACAGTTTGCGTCAATAGAAAAAAAACTGACCAAGAATTAACTAGACTCGAAAATACAGGCATATTGAAAAAGTAGAATACAGCAAATGGGCCGCACCAACGGTCTACGTCAAAAAAGAAATCAGGAGAAATTCGAGTTTGTGCTGATTTTTCTACAGGTTTGAACGCAGCAATAAAGGACTACCACTATCCTCTACCCAGTCCAGAAGAAGTATTCACTAAATTAAATGGCGGAAAATATTCTTCAAAAATTGATTTAAGTGAGGCGTACCTGCAAATTCCAGTCGACGAAGAAAGTTCAAAACTTCTATGCATAAATACACACAAGGGATTGTACAGATACCAAAGATTACCATTTGGAATTAAGGTCGCGCCGGCTATATTCCAACAGACAATGGATACGATACTTGCCGGACTAGACTACACAATTGCATACCTGGATGACATATTGATTAATAGCGAAAGCGTTGAATAACACTGGCAACATGTAGAAGAAGTTTTTAAGAGAATTCAAATCTATGGATTCAAAGTAAAAGAAAATAAGTGATTTTTTTCAGGAAGGAAATTAAATATCGTGGCCATATCATAGATCAAGAAGGTAGACGGCCAGACCCTGAAAGGTCTACAGCAATAAAAAATGACAGTTCCTAAGAACATAACAGAACTACAAAGTTTTCTTAGATTAGTGAATTACTACCAGGAATTCATACATCAAATGCATAAACTTCGCGCACCACTGAACGAACTGTTAAAGAAAGAAAAAGTTTGGTAGTGGGCAGATCAATGCCAGGAAACATTTGAAAAAATAATCAAGACATTAACATCGTATTTACTTTTGGCACAATATGATCCTAAACTAGAAATTATTGTAGCAAGAGTCGGAGCGTGTATATTACATAAAATGCCAGATGGGACAATAAAACCTATCGCACATGCTTCTCGAACCCTACTACCAGCGGAGAAAAAAATTCACAAATAGAGAAGGAAGCTCTAACAATCATCTTCGCAGTAACAAGATTCCATAGATACGTCTATGGTAGACATTTTACTCTGCAGACGGATCACAAACCGTTAATAAAAACTTTTGGTTAAAAAAAAAGATCTACCGGTTTACACTGCAAATAGGCTACTTAGATGGGGAACGATTCTTCTGAACTACTATTTCAGATTGGAATATTTACCAACGAAAAGAATCGGGCACTCGGATGGTCTGTCGAGACTTATACCAACAAAGACAGAGCCATTGGAAGATACGGTAATCGCAGCCCTAAGAAATGAAGAATACATAAGGACAGTACTATGTTGTACAGTACAAAAACCTCCCAGTCACATTGCAAGACATAAAAAATGAAGCCAAAAGCCAAAAATGACGAATTTATTAATGAAACAACAGCAAAAATGAGCAAATTTCGGATAGCTTTTCTCTATCCGATAATGTGCTACATTACAACGAAAGGGTTGTAATACCCAAAACATTACAAAAGCGGATCCTAAAGGATTTCCACAGGGGACACCCGGGTAAAAATAGAATGAAGTCGCTAATGTGAAGTTATGTATATTTGAATAATATGGAGCAGGATATTACTCAGATGTTGGAAATGTGTAAGGGTTGTAATTTAGCAGCCAAAGCACCGCCAATCATACATAAGCCTTGGCCTGAAACTGATTGTCCATGGTCAAGAATACACGCAGATTATGCAGAACCAATTGACGGGTTCTACTATTTAATCATAGTTGATAGCTACAGTAAATGGCCGGAGGTGTTTCGTTGCAAAAATCCTACTACAGAAACGACCATAAATTTCCTCCACGAGCTATTCGCTCGGTTTGGTGTAGTGGACTGCTTAGTAACAGATAATGGAACGCAATTCACGTCAGCAGACTTCCAAGAGTTTTGCGAAATTTATCAAGAAAAACATATAAAATCCCCGCCTTACCACCCAAGATCAAATGGACAAGCGGAGAGATTCGTGGATACTCACAAAAGAGCATTACGAAAAGCGTACGATGTTCCTACGGAGAAAGCATTACATCAATTCCTACAGGTATATAGAATAACGCCAAATAATGCTACACCATCAACATTATCACCAGCAAAAGTCATGTTTGCTAGGAAAATCAGATCAGCGTTCGATAAATTACCACCAAGTAAAAAAAAAAACAAGTAACACAGTCCTACACACCAAAAAGAAAATTCCTCCCAGGAGAAAAAGTTTTTTTAAGGCATGTAAAAATAATACCTTACTGGGAGCAAGGCATAATTGAGAAAAGAATTGGTAATATGATGTACACAGTACGAGGAAAAAAATTCTCACACAGAAGACACGTAAACCAAATAAGGAAGCGACCGTTACAGGATGCTAACGGTCCACCTCAAGAAGAGGTATTGGACACGATTTTTGACACATTCGATATAAAATGACAGCAAACAATGCCAGAACCAAGAAAATAGTCAAGAATAAGAAAATTCACTGAACCTTTGGAAATAGATCCAAAGAAAAAAGATATTAAAAAAATCCCGCTACGCAAAATCTTCGGAAGTGGGGTGTTATGGGATCTTAACCATAATAATAATAATAATGGACTATTCCATACTTAATAAATACTGCACCTCAGGAATAGACAAGGAGTCAGTAGTTCAAGTCTTGAACGACAGATCGGTTAAACTCTCTGCCTTCGGGCGGGGAGGAACCCGAACGATGCTACGCCGAAGGGCGGATTCTCTTTCGGGGAGGTAAAGCGACCCTGAACCCGTTTACGGGTTCAATGGGCATATTTTTGGCCGAGCCCACGGGCTCGGAGATCCCACGTTAAAAAAGGCCTTGTGCTACATGACGCCCTCGTAGGGGGTGGTGACTGAATATCGACAGTAGTTCTAGTCGAGTCAAGAGTCGAGTCAGAGGCAGTCCGAAACAGAGTCGCGTTCAGACAATTACTGCAAGACATTGGAATAGTGATACTGGTCGAGACTACATTGTTCTCCCTACTAAACCTGATAGTTCATACTAACACTTCTACTTCTCTGTATATATTCCTGTTTGTAATATATCTGTTTTATTCCATACCTGTGTTCGAGTTCTTCTTTATTGGTTCTACCTTGGTCTATCACCGTGGTACAAGGAACCGGACTATAACAACTATTGGTTCATGTATTGAATATTGCTTACACAACTGGTCTGGTGCTTCTGCTATGTATTTAATGGTTCTTAATAAATTGCAAGAAGAATCTGCAATGTTATTGGTCCTAACCTGGCATCTTGCTTTCAGTCAGCTTCCCACGTCTGTAACGTTGATTCCCTTTGGCTTTTCTATAAATATTTTCATGAGAGAGCTTTGCTTTATGGCATTTCGACTTTACGAAGCGCAATACTAGATTGGCGATTAGGTTTTATGATTTTACTGTTGAAATAGATTGATGTAATCTATCTGTAAGTTCTTATAGTTTCTTCTCTAACTCTTTCTGTTTTACATTATTCGGACTATTGTCCTCATCTCTGTCGCCATATTTATTACAACGTTTCGGCCGTTGTACGCTCCGGTCTTCTTCGGTTGGTTGGAATGTTGAACTGAACCCATTGGGATAAACTGTTCTTGTTCCACGTGCCATGTTTAATGGATGTCAGCTATCAGTTGTCTCCTGTTAATTTCCCTCTGAAAGTTCTACACTGCCTTAACCGGGTATTGAACTCACACTGCTTGGGTCCTGTCACTGGATCTAATCGACGCCTTTATCCACTGTGCCATGTGTCGTTGAGGACATCTTTGTATGAATTTCTGGCTATTATTCCAACCACCTGAAGAAGGCGGGGGCGTACAACGGCCGAAACGTTGTAATAAATATGGCGACAAAGAGGAGGACAATAGTCCGAATAATGTAAATAATGTACATAATACCTCATCTCAGAAATATAGACAGATACTGAAGGGCCGAAATGTTTTAATAAATATGGCGACAAATATGAGGACAATAGTCCGAATAATGTAAATAATGTACATAATACGTCATATCAGAAATATAGTCAGATACTGAAGGGCCGAAACGTTGTAATAAATATGGTGACAAAGATGTGGACAATAGTCCGAATAATATAGTGTACATAATACCTCATCTCAGAAGTATAGACTGATAATGAAGGGCCGAAACGTTGTGATAAATACGGCGCCAAAGATGACGACAATAGTCCGAATAATATAAATAGTATACATAATACCTCATCTCAGAAATATAGACAGATAATGAAGGGCCGAACCGTTCTGATAAATATGGCGACAAATGTGAGGACAATAGTCCGAATAATTTAGATAATGTACATAATACCTCATCTCAGAAATATAGACAGATACTCTTTCTGTTTGTGTCGAGAAAAAGAAAGCAAGCTTGATAATGTGATTTTTCTAGTTATTGTGTATGAAAGAAAGAATGAACGATAGCTCTACATGTTGTTCTATTGCGAATACGGACAATAATGCGTTCCCTCATTCTTACAGATAATAGTTACTCTTATTTCTGTTTACCATTACCGCATTCTCTAAGATTTTTGAATATATTGAATATTACATTCTTTGAATATTACTGCCACATCTGTCCTGGTACTGGTGTAATGAATTTAGGGATTCTTGATGAAATACAAGAAAAAAAAAGAAAGAATCTGTAATGTTATTGATTCTGATATGACATTTTAGCTTTAGTCATTTTCCTACTGAATAGCGTAACTGCCCCGTGTCTTTTTTATAAATAATTTCATGGAACTGATGAAATTTTCCTCTATAGTACTTAGTATTTATACAAGATCTCTAAATGTAGGGTAGTTTTTGCTAACTTAACTGATTAAGGAAATAAAAAATAACAGCGATAGCAACTCAAGCACGTGTAACCATCAAAAATAATGTTTATATTAATAGTTTCTTAAGGGACCTTATTTGACTTCCATCAGTATGGCTGATGCTAACCTCCCTAAGAGTGACTCTTTGCGCATAAAGGCGAATGGTTTCTGCTGAAATGCAGTGGAAAGGTCATATTTATATTCATGAATTTAACCGTAATACTAGATAAGCGACAAGCTATCATCATTTTTACTGTAAAAAATGCATAAGTTCGATGCTAACAGTTTCTTTTCTCACACTTCTTGCTTGTGAATTTTTTTTCGGTTTCTTGCTTTCCAGTAAGATTTGATCTTCAAAAGTTTAAATGTAATATCAATCGTTATATTTTATCTTCTTAATTCCTGTTCTCTCCCCTTTTTATTTTTTTCTCATATCTTTTATACTCTGTAACTCCTTGAGTCTTAGTGACTTTATTGCCTTGCTTATTGTGAAATGATTTTTAAAAAAAAGCCTCCTACGAAGGTAGATAGTTAATCATTTATTAATATACATATTCTGCACGGAACAGCGGTCTGTCAGGTTTATTAAAAAAATCATGACTCCATTTTTGTGCCTGAAATCTATCGCTTTATTCGCGTGTTGAATAGACAGGAATTTCGGGAGGAAAAATAAGAGGAAGCCGAGAACTTAGGACCAATGAAATTACAGGATTGAATGACGTGGACACGCAAAAAGAAATAGAAAAGGTTATGGAGGTATAGAATGGGGAGGGAAGAAAAGAAGGGATTTTCTTGATGGTTTTGGGTGACGTGGGGAAGACCTGCGCAGTATATCAGATCTGAATGACTGTAATTTGTCGACTCAAAGAATGTTCCTGGAACGCAAGATTTCGCGACAAAAGACATTGGCAATTAGAAATGAAGGAAGCATTTCAGAAATAATGGAACTCTGAAAGACAGGAATTCTAATGTCAAAGAAATGTCAGCGCGTTAGAGCAAATCCACACGTATTTCGGTTAAAAGAAAAGACATAGTTTGGCACAAGGGCAAAAGAGGAGAGCAGTAATTGAAAACAGAAATCAGTATTGTAGTATCCCTTACGTGTTAGTGGCTTTATTGACTCGTTTGGAGTGAAATGATATTTAAATACACTAAAATGCTAAAAAATAGAGACGAATTTTTTTATCAACTGAATCAAGTTCATCCGTAATAAACCAACAACAAAAACAACAAGATTTCCCCATGTAACAACAAAAGAAGCTTATACTGCAACCACATTAAACACTCGACTTTCAAAATCTACCACGATTCTAACTGTAGAAGTCATAACATAATTTACTTCCTAGAATGCACAATATGCCGGAAACCATATGTAGGAAAATCTGAATGGCCTTTTCACTACATAAGTCGACTCCATATGAAACATTATTACGTGTAGAACAACATTTCCGCCTAGAAAAACACGATTTTAAAACACATGCCAAATTCACTAAAATTGGGAGAATAGAAAAGTCTAGAGCAGATAACATTTATTACACACACACACACACACACACACACACACACATATATATATATATATATATATATATATATATGTGTGTGTGTGTGTGTAATTGTTGTGACCCAGGGAAGGTTACTGAGTAGGATAATCCAAAGAAGGTTGGTAATAAAGGATAATACTTAGGGCAAGAACAAAACATATAAGATTCTCCAGCGGCGAGTAGAAGTAGTAGTCAACTGCTAGAAGTGAGTCAAGTGAATTCAAATATTGAATCTCCAACTGTACGATGTCTAGAAACCGCCCCACGCAGTCAGATGTGGCACAAGGCCGAATTTAATGTGGGTATCTGACCCCGTATAAAACGGTGTCGGGTAGCTGTTTCCCGAGACGAGACACTGCCCTTTGACACAGCCTCGTCTGGGAATTCTCTCTGGCCGGAGCCAGAGAGTTTGATCAGGTCAGCTGGAGACGAATCTCCAACTGCAGGATATCTACCAACCGCCTCACACGCGGTCAGATTGGGCACAAAGCCGAATATAATATTGGGTATCCGAGCGCTTAGGCTCAGCCAAAAATTCCCCGTAGCCCCCGTATAAAACGGGGTCGGGTACCTGTTTCCCGAGACGAGACTCTGCCTTTCGACATAGTCCCGTCTGGAGATATTATGTACCCTTATATATGTATATGTTGTGTTTTTGTTGTTTTGCGCGTGAGTTTAAGACCACATTCACAAACTTTAAAATAAAAACGGAAAAGAAAGGGAAAAAGAAAAAAATATATATACATTTATTGTCAAATGACCGGATATATTGTAGCGTCTTGTCGAGCGTAATTTCAATGAAGAAATGAATTGAATGAACATATATATTTTTTCTTTTCTCAATAATTTTGTAGTTTTTAAACTTAATAATGATTAAATTTGGATTTTAAAATTGCCAGTTTTTAATTTTAATATTAAATTTTATCATATAATTTTATAATTATTGGTTAGTATAAATTATTTTTAATATTACACGTATTTTAAAGATCTGAATAGCTATTATAACATGATTTCGTTGTCAAGCTTTTGAATCTTTCTACACTTGGTTTTTGATTGGTTATTCTAGCTTTTGTAACAATGTTTCCCCCTAGTGTAGGATCGTTAATTAATCTGAAACTTTTAAAACCATTTATTTTCTTTTCAGCATCATCACTTGATAAGACACAGAGTGTGTTGAAACAAAATGGCTATTTTTGTATTGATTTTATAACATACTTATGTTATAATTTTTTTATAAATAATAATTATATATATATATATCTTTTAAATATATATATCTCTTATAAAATAGTATTTTTGGTTATTGGAATATATTCCGTATACAGCAATCCTACACTTGGGTATATATATATATATATATATATATATATATATATATATATATATATATATATATATATATATATATATATCGGGTTTAACAGTAAAATTGTCCAAATCGTTTCACTGCATGGGGTAACTGTCCATTCCACAAAATCTTTAATATCTAAAAAAATGAACTGAGTTTCATTTTTCCAGGTTTTCAGATAACACGTTTAGTAGTCTTGACACATTTGTCGTAGGAACCACTGAAATATCCTTTAATTTATTAATCTAGAAACAGAGCAGGATCAAATCATGTTGTGTCAATCCCACTGCATTTTCCCAACTGAGCAATGATCAGAGGAAAAAGATCATTCAGGCTTTCAGTAATGGTACCAACTTTCATACTATGGTTTCCAAATTCTATGTCCTTTCAAGAACCATTAAGAGAACAGTGAATGAATTTAAAAAAGAGGGAACAGTAGAGAGGGAAATCAGATCCGGGGGTCACAAAAAGATGAGGGGGTCATCATTTTAACTTAGAGCAAAATACATTCTTATTGTACAAAGTAGAATCTAATATTGTTATAAAAACCTCGGAGAACATATATATATATATATATAAAGACATTTTTATGTTTATACAATCTTATTTATAGATACAAATATTTAAGTAAATACTATGTTTATAATAAACAGTATTAACACCATTTAACGGCCTGAATGTCCGAGAAATTGTCATAGAAAATTTTCTTCCTCCGATAGTAATTGAACCTGTATCCTATACGGAATCGTCATATAGCCTGACGTGCTTTTACCGATTTCGTCACAGAGGAGCATTTCGGTTAGCAAGGTCGATTTTACTACAATTGTCCATGATTTTCTCACGTACATTCATATCTGCTCAAAGCGTATCCAAATGTGAAAAAATGACGTCATTTATTAGAAAATGAACGAAGTCCTACAATTATTTTAAGAAATTTTTATATTCATTAAAAACAGAGCATCTACTTAAATATTTCTATCAATAAACAAGAATGTATAAACATAGAATTTTTTTAGCAAAAACGCGTTTATAGTATTGTGGGCTGCTGGATCATGTAATTTAAATTATATGATCCAGCAGTCCACAATACTATCAATACTTGGAATTATAAATGTAGCCTTGTGAATAGGCAAATTGAAATAGCCAAGGAAATATTGAAGAACCTTAACAGCAACAAACAGGACATTTACGATAAACTACAGGATATAACAACCCCGGACCAACTGGAGGAAATTACACATAGACTCACGGAAATTACCAATAAATCTGAAGCTCAACACCGATTTAAAATTAAAAAAAATCTGAATATATTATACAAAGGTAATATCACTCTTCCTAACAAAACTGATAAATATATTAACCTTTCAACTATGTACTAACTAAGCACCAAAAAGAATTACTTAACTTAACTGCCATATATACCGTAAGTACAATTGACTTTTTAAAAAAATAGAAATTGAGACCCTATACCAAAACATCGTTAAACTCCAGGATGAACAACTAATAGAAACTACACCAGAATTTAAAGACTTACTTAAAGCCGAGGCATTGAAGGATCGGGATGATAAAAGCAGAAACTCCTCAAAAATACTTTCTAAACAACTGAAAATTGCCGCACAAGAACTACGCAACCACCCTGACATTATCGTAAAAAAAAGCTGATAAGACCAACATTTTTGTCATCCTAAACAAATTGGATTACAACAAAAAACATGGCCACATACTCCATGATAAAGTTTAAAAAACTTAACAAGAACCCGACCAACCAACTAAAATCAAAGCTTAATAAACTTATTAATGCTAATAACAAAACTCTTTAAAACTCCCTAAAATTGTTGGTGATTATAGACCTGGCTACATATACGGCACTATAAAAACACATAAACCTAACTATCCTCTCCGTCTTATCATATCGCAAATTCCAACTCCTGTATATCATCTAACAAAATACATTAACCAACTCATTACTCCATATCTTCCTAGTAAATATAGTGTTAAGTCAACATTAGAAGTAATCCAAATCCTAAAAAGTGAAAAACCTGACAATGAAATCATGGCTTCACTTGATGTTGAAAACTTATTTACCAATGTCCCTGTTAGTGAAACTATTGACATAATTACAAGAAATATATACAGTAATTCATCTTTACCCTTAATCCTAATATATTACGGAAACTACTATTAGCTTGTACTACTGAAGCCCCTTTCTTCGATCATAATAATATTATATAATATATACAACGCGATAGTGTCTCCAGAGGTTCAGTACTGTGTCCGACATTTAGCAATTTCTACATGTCGAACCTCGGAAATAAGATATTTACATATTTTTAAAAAACATCCATCTACCTGAGATATGTTGATGATATTCTTATGTTAGTTAAAAATAAAGATGAAATAATTCAAATTCAAAAACGTTTCCAAAACAATTCTGTCCTTAAATTCACATATGAACTCAATACTAATAATAAAATCCCCTTCCTTGACATATTTATAAAAAAATAATAACAAATTTACTATTTCGCCATACCAAAAACCTACCAGCATAAATTCATGTACACTTAACTACAAGAGCGAATGCCCATATTATTACAAAATAGCAATTATGAATCTAATACATCGTGCAGAAACTAATTCATCCACAAAACAGATTTTTTTACAGTGAACTAAAGAATATAAAACAGACACTTATTAATAATAGCTTTCCAAACTATATAGTTGATGAACAAATAAGATGCTTTCTTAGAAATCTCAATACTAAGCAAATTGTACATAATACTGCTTCTACGAATCTGAAACATATTAATCTCCTATATCCTAATCAAATGCATACTAATGATAAACAAGATGAAAATATAGTAAAAAATTTAGTAAATTCTAAAATATCAACAACAGATACTAGCAAAAAATTAAATTAATCATATACTACACTAAATCTAGTATATCCAACTTAATTCTTCGCAATGATTCTTCTCCTCCGGTTAGCGATTTGCAAAAAAAACAACATAGTTTATAAATTCAAGTGCCCTTTGGGAGAGTGTATGTCCAACGAATTAAATAATATTTATGTTGGTCACACCACAAACTCACTTTCACCGCGCTTGACATTACATTTGAATGAAAACTCTAACATTTTTAGGCATTTAAAACAACATGCCTGCCTGCACACACAATTCCGTAAAATCCTTGTCGAAAACACAATTATACTTGAAAACAATAGACAAAAACAAAAAAATCCTTGAAGCTATATACATAAAACAGTTGAAACCTATCCTAAACAAAATCAACTATGGAATCTCTACAAATATCTTTAAATGTCTATAATTGGTAACAGAAGCCATTGGTTTATACCAAAGGCTTCCCATACTTAATATTCACGAATTCACTCTTGAGTTGTCATGTGTGAGGTCATGAGCTACGGTGCGATTATCACTTCGAGCGTCTTATATGCACGTGTTTATCGTTGCTTGGAAATCATCCATGTAAAGAATAGCAGACTATCATCACTGTCTTGTCCATACATTGCTTAATATGTTGTATAGTAATTGACATCTTTGATAATGGCTTATGTAAGCCGAAAGCTTAGATTGGATTAAAAATATGGATCAATATTGTGATTTTCTTTCTTCGTGTAATGATACTGCTATTAAGTTTATCAGACGTTATGAAAAGGACTTACATAAAATAAATAGACAACAGACAATGTATATATATATATATATATATATATATATATATATATATATATATATATATTACAGCAAAAAAAAAACAAGATTAACTCAACATCTGATCAGACTATTACAAACCGTCTGTTAACTGCTTTAATCAGTTTGTCTGATGATCGGTAAAGCGTAAAACCTAGGTCACAAACTCACATCTATCCAACCAAAATATATATATATATATATATATATATATATATATATTATTACAAAAAAAAAAACAAAATTACCACAACATCTGATCAGACTATTACAAACCGTCCGTTAACTGCTTTCGTCAGAAAATATCTATCTATCTATCTATCTATCTATCTATATATATATATATATATATATATATATATATATATATATATATATATATATATATATATATATATATGCTAAAGGAAAATCAACGAAGTTGGTGTGACCAACAGACAATTTGCTAGACGAACTAACACCTTAGACAAGAAAAAAGTTCCCGTAAAAGGAAATATAAAAGACAAAAAAAAAATAAAAGGCAGACACCTACCTACCCAGTTAAGTACTCAACGCCCAGACTACCTACACACAGAATAAACGATTCACAACGTCAGCACCCGACAGATAATAGCCGTACATACACATATATATATATATATATATATATATATATATATATATATATATATATTTATTTATTTATTTATTTCTTTATTTCACAAGCAAAAATTTAAATTTCAGATAAACACATCAATTTCCTCTTTGAAAATAATGAACACAATATTTTTCTTCAAATAAACAACAACCTGATGTTCACACTGTGCTATGTCGAAAGTACTCGGAATAAATAAATATGTATCAACGCGGTAATTTCTCTCTTTAATAATAACTCCAAAAAGAATGCCCGTAAATATGAAATGATCCAATTGGAAATAAGTAGACAAAACTTGTCTGAATTATTCAGTGAAACATGTCTCAATGAAAACATGCTGCCGAAATATACGCAACATATATATATATATATATATATATATATATATATATATATATATATATATTACATGAATCATTCATACCAAAAAAACAAATATAGAGGTTAATGATTTAAATGGCGAGAATACATCTTCGCAAACAATTTCAATAAGGTACACTAACCCCGAACCTGTATATGATATGATCCGTGTTTATAAATTCCAGTTGCATAAGGTCTTTTTTAGTTTTTACAAGCTTTCGTCTGTTCCTACAGACATCCTCAGGTATGGAAATAGATTTGTTCTTGTTTTTTACTTCTCAGTAATAAGAAGACAACGAAAATATAGATGTAATCCGAAAAAACCTATGAGAAATGTGTTATTGTTTTGGAACGTGCGGTCGTAACGCTGAGTTTGAATTTATATATATATATATATATATATATATACTGAAAAAACAAACAAAATTCCTAATATGCGATTATGCTGTTTTAATGTTTGATGCCAACGTCGGACGTTTCGGTCTAATAGACCATCTTCAAAACATAATTAACATAGACCATATACAAATCAACATGAAAAAGACGATGGACATAAAAGCAATACCAATCCAAACAGATAACTGAAATCTTTTATAAGATCAGCGTTCCGTTTAAATATGATCACGTCGTCGTCACGTGGGCGATGTTGTGAAAATGTATTCCTAAAATTTGAGTATTTTGAATGAAAAAGCGAAAAGAATTTTATTTTGATCTAAAACTTATATGTAAGTGACGACGACGTGATTCAGTTATTTTATGGAACTTTACAATACACACAGACGGAACAATCAAAGCTAATCGTCCAGACGTTATGATCAAAGACCACAAGAACAGAATGTACTTTCTTATTGACATGATAGTCCTTGTAGATTGCAATGTATCTTTGAATATCTCCAGAGATCTATCAAAATACAAGGATCATGAAGTAGAAATCTTAAAAAAAAATAAAGGTTGACGCATAAAGATATAAATGATTACACTTGTGTTTGGAGCCCTGGTTATGATTGGGAAAAGTGTCCAATAGAAACAGTGAAGGGATTCCTGGTAACCCATACCTTAAAGAAATACAGAAGATTGTACTACCAAGTATATATGTTACGAAGAGCGTTATTCATGTAAAATGTGATTGAGCTTTTTCTTTTTTTTTTTAAAAAAAAAAACAATGATCCGTGGGAAATATCATGAAGCCATTTCTGATATTCGGTCTCTATTTGGGACCCGGACGGAAATGAGTATCTAACAGAAATCAAGGGAAATAATAATGATAATAATAATAACAATTTTATGAGTTTTATTGCTGACACATGCATTCGCCCACATATATACGCATGCGCAGATCTACATGTATAAATACTTGTTGAAAAATGGCCGCTAATCTTCTGCATCTATTTCAAACTTATCAGCAAAATTCTCTGAAAGTTTTCTGGCGACATTTTGTTTCCTCTTAATAAGCTAATTGACTCACTCACCTCCTTCCACAAGACATACTTCTAACGACGCTAGGAATGGAATTATGGAGGGTGACAGACACCTGTTAGCGCCATCTGTTGGCCGGAAGTAAAGACGGACTCTTTCTTTTGTCTGCCGTTGTTTGTTGCCGTTTTTTTCTTTTCTTTCTTTTCTGTCTGTATTATTTGGCTTCAATGTTTTCCATTTTTCTGTCAGCATTTCTGGAGTTCGATCTTTTTTTTTCATATCAACGCGTTCATATCTTCTTTCAAGTAATTATGTCCTCCCCTCACTGTTTCTCTTTCTCTTGCTCTTTCTCCTTATCTATCTAGTACACACACACACACACACACACACACGCACACACACATATATATATATGTTATATCTTTCTCACGCTTTTTCTTTGTCGTCATTTGTCTCCTCTCTTTCTTTCCTTCTCTTTCTCTCTGCCTCGATTTATCTCTCTATCTACCTCATCGTCATTTACCTACTAATTAGTAAATTTGTTCAATAAAATAACCATTGACTTTAACCACGGACTACCGAAGATTTCAGGGTTTCCAGCAACAATTCTGGAAGCGTCTCCTCCTTGATCTGATGAATGCTACCATAATCCGCGCCTTCAGTTCATCTTTACATGTAAAAGGGCAGTCACATGACAGATTGATGTTGTTTTCAGCATACCGACTCCAGAGTTTCGTAGACGGGAATCAGTCTTTCCACTCGTCAGGGTCTATCAGCAAATGACTGCTTATACTTTTCGATATTTATTTTTTTATATGCACTTTATAATTGGTGCAAGCTCGTTTTCCATAGTGTATGGGTGTAGGATGGAAAATAATTCATCACCGACAAGGCCGCACAAACGCTTTTGAACTGAGTCGAAACTGGAAATTGGGCAATAGACCGCTTCAGCACAGATCTGACAGCAATATTCCATTTTTTGTCTCATCTAGTTCTTGTAGAGGTACAGAGTGTCACGAGGAGTCAGGTGACTTCCTGAAAACAGTTCAGGGAGCCGGGGATTTTTCCTTCGTCTTTAGGGTTAGGGTTTGAATAAAACACATTCACGTGAGGCCTGGTGTTTGCTTGACTTGCATTCGCCTCTCTTGTTCAGTCTACAGAGTTTTCCTATTACGTGAGAAATCTCCCTTCTAGTTGAAATGAAACTTTACTTTTAGAATCGGAGGAGGGGGTTGAACGATTCCTTGCAAAAGTTGTCTACCGATTTTCAATGAATAGCAGAAACTAATTATTGGGAAGGAACAGATAAAAAATTAAAAACAAAAGGGGTCTTAATCTGAACACACACACACACACACACACACACACACACACACACACACATATATATATATATATATATATATATATACACGATGAGATGAGAACGAAAGTAATATATAAATTCCAACGTTCACTGCATTAATCCAAACGAGGGCTCGATAACTATACTAGAGCTATAGTTATTCCTTTATTATAATTTTATCATTATAGACAAAACCATTTTACTCATTACAAAGATGCAACATCGTTTCAGTGCATTTCAACTGCACTTCGACGGGTGAGAATCAAAAATGGTTATGAACAATAGCTACAAGCAGTATTGTTCATAACCATGTTCGATTCTCACTCGTCGAAGTGCAATTGAAATGCATTGAAAACAAGTGGCATTTTTGTAGTGAGTAAAATGGTTTTGTGTATATGATAAAATATATATATATATATATATTTTGAATAAAAGACAGACCACGTTAAGATTCCATGTAATAAGCTATTTCACCATAACCCCTTTAACAGGGCTCTGGATCATCAGACTTTACTTCCAAAAGCTGAAATGAAAAATGAAAAGAAATTCACACGTTTTTTACGGACCTCATCAATTATACGCAAAGTTAACGAAGTGAGAAAGTGAGGTGGGAGAGAGGATAGTACTTTTCTCCACTAAAACTTTTATCTTATAGCTTGTTAGGTTGACATTTATTCGTTTGATTTTTGTTCATTAAGTAAACTCGTGATTGTTTTTAATTTTTGTTCATTAAGTAAACTCGTGGTTGTTTTTATGTACCCAAA